>AWOL01S0003235.1:113169-130306 GCA_000715115.1 Nicotiana otophora | reverse complement strand
AATTGTGGGGCGTACGCCTCTTGAGACTTTCGCCCCACACCATCGCCCCGGGGCATTTTTGGTACGCCTCGCCCCGGGGCTCGCCCCAGAAATGCCTTTTAAAATAGAGGTTCAAAAACACCATCCTGGGTATTGTGTGTTCTATACGTGCCCTTTCTATGTTGGTTATTCCTTTCCTCTTCTCCCATTTGCGGAGGAATTTTGCCGCTATTACGACATTTGCCTGGCCCAACTCTCTCCATACATCTACAAGCTTATCCGCATGTTAACAAAATTTGCGGAATTGGCCGGGGTCGAGATCACACTTCACCACCTGATGCATCTCTTCGCCCCTAATTTCTATAGGGGGACGATGTTGCACCTTCTCTACAGAGGAAGTAAATGCCTGGTGGTGAAGATGGACGATAAGGTAAATCGTCAGTTCTAGCTCAACTACTTTTTTGTCAAAATCGAGGATGTGGTGGCCAACGCAAGCGGATTCCCAGAGACTTGGAATTAGGCCCGTAAGTATTCTCTTTATTACCCAAGCATTTCTTTTGCCTGTTTTAGTCGTGGTCTAACATTTCGTCCCTTCTTCGTACAGTCGAGACTACGCTCCCTCCTTTGGTCGGGCACATTCATGACTAGGTCCGCCTGATTCTACCTTACAAAGTGGAGGTTTGTGAATGGCCAGCTTTTCTCAAGAAGTTCGGGCATGCGCCTTCCGCGACCGGTGATCTCACATGTACATCTTTTCATCTTTATTGTTTTGACCTCAGATCGCTTGCCCGTTGTAGTTTTGTGTAGGAAGTGAATCTTTTATTCTATCTTTTTTAGCCCGAGGACCTTCGTATAGACCAAAGGCCGCTCTTCCTGCATTTTGTAAGAGGAAGGTTTCTTCTTCGATGTCGGTTCCCATTATGACCGCGACCAAGCCCGCCTGATTGTCCGCTTCTATTCCTTCTTCTGCCACGGCTAGGTCTGCCTGGTCGACGACCACACCTGCATCAGAACTTCTGAATTCCCCTCTGTATCATCTAGTAGATGAGGACGATGAAGCGGAATCAATGCCTAGTGGAGATACCTTACTTCTCCGCAATAGGGGATTAGTGATGGAAGATTTCGTTGTCCGAGAGACAGAGACCATAGAGCTTGGAAGTGACACCGAATTGCCGCCCGAGATTCCGCCCTCGTTTGAAGCCAAAGTGGGTACATCTCTCCCTAAGACCGTGATGGGATTTGAAGGGCCATCGATGAGAGTCCCTGACGACTTGCGGTAGGACAAGCCATCGACTTCGCGACCGGTCGAGGATCTTTCTTCGAGGGCCGACTTAAAAGGAAAATGCATAGCCGAGAAATGTTATGAGACAGGCTCATACATGGACGCCGAGGAGGTGAGGATGATGGGGGAAGGATTTACCCGACTCGAGGTGAGGTTGGAGGGGACCATACAGACTATTGCAGTTCCCATAGATCGGGACTTACTGGTGGACACGGAGGACGTGGTCCCTTCTCTCGGTCCCTTTTGCTATGATGTGGAGGGTAAAACCCTCGAGACGTTGAAGGATGCCACTCTATCTAGGAGTTTAGAAGGCCTTGCTCTTAGGGTAAGTTTTTTGATCCCTCTTCGTTTTCGTATAGCGAGTTCAAAGTTTAATTCTTACTCTTCGTTTTCTATTTTTCTTTCAGACCGTGATTTTGGAGATTGAGAGCGCCCGACGAGAGGAGAGGCGTAAGGCTATTTTTCAGAAGATGGAGCAGAAATATCGTGAATACCGTACCAAGCATCGCGAGATCTGCATACAGTTCGGCGAGAGCGGTAGCTACCAGGCTCTCCGAGATGAACTGAAGGAGAATGATGACGAGTTAGTAAAAGGCATCAGAAAATGTAGCGTTCTCGAGGGGGTATTGAGGGAGAAAGAGGAGAAGTTTGAGCTGAGCAAGGGAGGTCGAGGCGAATGTGCCGACCTTCAAGCCTAAGTGGTCACATTGCGCGCGGAGCTCAAGGAGTATCAACTCAAAGCGGACGCTCTGAGTGGCGAGATCGCTGAGAAGGTAGCGGGTTTTGAGAAGGCGGAGTTGGCCCAGTTGTCGACTGCGAAGAAAGTATAGGCTTTGGAGATCGTGATCTGTATTCTCCGTTCTGAGCGGGAGGGTGCTCTGGAGACGGCCAGGCTCATAGAGAACTAGCTTGATGTGCGGATAGGGGAGCTGGAAAAAGAGGCTTCGTGCCTTAGTGACCGAGTTGCTGCTCTCGAGGCCGAGAAGGTGCAGTTATTGGCTCAGACATCCTCTTCCCATACTTCTGTTTTTCCTGATGTTCCGCGGAATTTGTACGAGGAATGGATCCACATCGAGGCCTAGCTGGATATATTCAGGGATCTGATGGGAGCGGGGGTTGTTTCAGAAGCCGACTTCGAGGATGTTTATGCTAAGGCACGTAAAGATCGGTTTGCTTGCTGCTATGACTCCGCTACACCGGAAGCTAGTGATGACGAGGATGCGAACATGGAATGGATTAAACAGGACGTCTGGTATGAGGATAAGTATCCCGCTGGCGATGGCGAGGAGGTAGGTGGAGATGGTCTGGGCAACCAAGCTGGTGGTGCTGCTGGGCCAAGCGGTGATTAGTTATTTTTCCTTGTTTTTTATTTAGCCGCAGACTTGCATGTAGTTTTTGTAGGTGTGTATTCGAGCCTTTGTAAAAAAATACTCTTTAAGTATGAAATGCTAGTTCTGTTATTCGTACTTGATTCTTTTTCTTTGTTCGAGTTTATACGCCTTTTGATTTTGTTGCTTGGTCGCCTTTAATCGTAATAAATTTGTTTGAGTAGGTTGAACGAGGTTGAAATGAAGTTTAGGTTTGATCCCGGCCGAGGGCCAGTAGATGTTGGTTCGAACGAGGTCGAACACGTCGCGAGTTCGAACACGTCGCATGTTTATCTATGGCCAAGGGCCGATTAGGTGTTCATTCAAACATGATAAAATACACCCATTGTTTAGTTAAGGCCGTGGGCTGAGTAGGTGTTAATTCGAACGAGGCCGAATGTAACATTCATTTAGTTAATGCAGTGGGCCGAGTAGGTGTTAATTATAACGAGGTCGAATGTAACGTTTATCTATTTAGGGTCGTGGACCGAGTAGGTGTTAATTCGAACGAGGTCAAATGTAACCTTTATCTATTTAGGGTCGTGGGCAGTAGGTGTTAATTCGAACGAGGTCAAATGTAACCTTTATCTATTTAGGGTCGTGGGCAGTAGGTGTTAATTCGAACGAGGTCGAATGTAACCTTTATCTATTTAGGGTCGTGGGCCGAGTAGGTATTAATTCGAACGAGGTCGAATATAACCTTTATTTATTTTAAGGTCGTGGGCCGTGTACGTGTTAATTCGAACGAGGTCGAATGTAACCTTTACTTGGGGAGAGTAGAAATAATTTTCATGTACTTATGCTTTGTTCATATTCTTGGAGAGATTTACATATTTACTGGGTGTTGGCTGGTAGTTCAGTCCCAATCCCAATCTATCTAGTCCCTTCATTGGTCGAACTGGAAAAATAGTGAGAGGTCGAGCAATGAACTAGTTGTCCAGTGCCCTCGTCTGTGCGCACTTCAATCCTGAAGTATCCCTGTTATCACCTCATTAAAAATCTCCTCGAGAAAACCCAATTGGGACAAAACTCGAGTGAGGGAAAAAGAGGGCCAATTTAGGGACCTCATCCTTTAAAAGTTGAAGTACTTGAGGTGTGTAATATTCCAGTTATTTGGTAGTCGCTTTCCTTCCATTGTTTCTAGTGTGAATGACCCTCTGTTTGCTGCTGCCGTGATTTTGTAGGGGCCGTCCCAATTTGTTCCTAGTTTGCCTTCCCGTGGGTCTTTGATTGCTTGTGTTTTAGCTTTAAACACATAATCCCTGACTTTGAGTGGTCTGAACTTTGCCCTTTTGTTATAGCAGCATTCTGCTTGTTGCTTTTGGGTGACCATTCTCGCGTAGGCCATATCTCTTCGTTCCCCGACTTCGTCGAGTTCCTGCCTTCTACTGTCATCGTTTTGGGGTCCGCTTTCACGGAAGTATCTTAGGCTGGGCTCCCAGACTTTGACTGGTGTTACTGCATCAGTCCCATAGACTAATAAGTATGGCGTTTACACTGTACTCGTTTTGGGCATTGTTCGGTAGGCCCCGAGTAGTTCTGGTAATATTTCCGGCCACAGTCCCTTGGCGTCTTCGAGTTTCTTCTTCATGATGTTCAGTATTGACTTGTTGGAGGATTCTGTTTGCCCGTTGCCCGCGGGGTGGTAAGGCGTTGAAAGTATTCTTTTGATGTGCCATTTTTCGAAAAAGTCGGCGATCTTCTTTCCTGCAAATTAAGGTTTATTGTCGCAGCTAATTTCTTTGGAGAGATTGAAATGACATATGATGTTTTTCCATATGAAGGCGATCACTTCCTGTTCACGAATTCGGGCGAATGCTCCTACTTCCACCCATTTAGAGAAATAGCCAGTTAAAACCAAGAGGAATCGTACGTTACCTCGTCTTGCTAGGAGAGGACCCACGATGTCCATTCCCCATTTGATGGACGACCAATGGGAAGTTACTGAGTGTAGGTGTTCGCCTGCTCGGTGGATTATTGGGGCATACTTCTGGCATTGTTCGCATTTTTTCACGAAATCTGCGGCCTCCCTTTTCATGGTGGGCCAGTAATACCAATACCCCTCTCGTATGAGGCATCTGACCAAAGCTCGATTGCCGGAGTGAGCTCCGCAGTGGCCTTCATGTATTTCTTCAAGGATGCGCTACGTCTGATTTGGGCCTAAGCATTTCTCCAGAGGGATGCCATATGTCCTCTTGTACAGGTTGTTGTGAACGATGTTGTATCTGGCCACTTGCATTGGCAGCTTCATGGCCTCTTTTTTATCGTTGGTGAGTACGTCATCCTGCAAATATGCAATATTATGATTGTGCCAGTCCCAATTCAAGTTTATGGTTCTTAACCTCAATTTGATCTATCGACAGGCTGAGGAGGTGCACCACTTTCCGGTTACCGGTTGTAATGTTTTTGGTGGCTTCTGCTAATTTGGCGAGGCCGTCCGCCTCGATGTTCTAGGTTCGGGGGATCTGGTCACATACAATAATTATGATTTATTTAGAAATAAATGATGGCGCGTAAAAATTAATTGTGTAAATTAAGGAGTAAATAAGCAATTTAATAATTAGTATGCTAAATGTCAAGTAACAATTAAGCCACATAAATCAAATAAGCATGTAGCAACTATAGCATGGATTCAAGGCATAATATTGAGCAAGGAATATGAAAGAAACAATTAATATAATAATTAATTCATGATTTAAAATAATTTATGATTTTCAAATAATTAGGCAAGCAATTAATTTGACGACGTATAGACACGCGTCACCTCGCCTATATGTCGTTCCCATGAATTTCACATAACAAATAATTCAAGGGTTCTATTCCCTCAAGTCAAGTTTAACCACGACACTTACCTCGCTTCACAACCAATTTCAAGATTCCAATAAACCTTTGCCTCGCGAATTCGTGTCCGAAAGCTTCAAATCTAGTCACAAACAATTCATATATTTAACACGAATCGTAGAAATTAATTCCATCTGAATTTACTAATTTTCCGGATTAAAATCCGAAAGTCATTTTAAAAATCGATAGTGGGACCCACATATCGAATCCTGAAAAAACTCACAAAATCTGAACACCCGTTCCGATACAAGTTCAACCATACAACAATTATCGAATACTGACATCGGATTGACCTTCAAATCTTCATTTTACATTTTTGGATGATTTTATAAAACTTTCCATAAATTCACGGATTCATAATGTAAATGAATATGGAATCATGAAATATAATCAATATAGGATAAGGAACACTTACCCTAATGTTTTTCCGTGAAAATCGCCCAAAATTCGCCTAAATCTGAGACTCAAAGCTCAAAAATGAGTAAAAATGGCAAAACTCCCCGTTTTATGGGGATTTTATGTTTGTGGCGCCACAGGTGGCGTGGGGCGCTTCCTGTCGCGCCGTTTCCAGAACTTCAGAAGTCCCAGCGCTAGGGATAGCGCCCCACACTACCCTGGATGCTGACGACGACACGAAATATTTCCCTACACGGAAATAGACATAACTCTCTCATTCGATGTCCGAATTCAACGATTCTTTTTGCTATGGCTTCGAAATTTCAATACGGATATAATTCTTTAATCGAAACTGAATTTGGAGCTTATTTAATTAATGTGATACCACTTATTCTTGAAAAAACAACGTCGAAATATTGTAGAATATCCAAATTAAACTCCATTAACCATCCGAAATCCACCCGAGGCCCTTGGGACCTCAACCAAATATTCCAATAAGTCCCGTAACATAATACAGACTTACTCGGGGTCTCAAATCACGTCAAATAATGTCGAAATTACAATTCACTCCTCGATTCAGACTTATGAGTTTCAAACTTTTCACATTTTAATCCATCTTTCACATATAAACTTTCCGAAAAAATTTACGGACTGCGCACACAAGTTGAGAAAAGCTGAATGGTGCTATTCGAGGTCTCAGATCACAGAAATGAATATTAAATTTAAAGATGACATTTTGGATCATCACATCTTCTTTGTTTTGTTCACTTCCTAGCATGAGTAGCTAGATTTTCTCCAGGCTTGTGACCCAACCCTAGTGTGTAAACCTTATGGGTTATTAATTTTAGTGCTTTTTTATAATTGGGTATTTATTATTTAGCCTTGTTTATGCATTATTTCTAGAATTAATGGTTGCAAACATTGATTCATGCCTATTTGACCTGGTTCTTACTTGAGAAATAGGGACATAGTCTAGGAAAACTTGGCTAACAAGAAATTGGGCTAGTTAAGATTTTGGCTAGTCTAATTAAAGGGTTTGGAATAAAGATAGGGAAAACGCGACTTGAGCTCATATCAATTGTTTGAATTGATACCCAATTGGACTTGAGAAATCCAATTTAGGCATAATCACTCTATAACCGAGAGGTATTGAGTGGGTAATTGAGAATTGAGAGTTATCATAGACCCCGATCAATAAAATAAGCATTAACGTAATTTACCCATTAGGTTAGCACCTAAGTGAAGGTTACATCCCTCGGCTTTTTCCCATTTAATTAAAAACATCAAAAATAAATTACTCGTTTTCTAGTTTCTTCTAATTAGTTTAAATTTGTTAGTGTTAATTTTGGAATTGAAAAATAAACATCCTTTGTTGGAAGCGTAATTTAGTTGTTTAACATACTCTCATCAAGTATATACCCTAGCACCTACACAAACTCCCTGTGAAATTCGATTCCGACTCTTGTTGAGTACTATAGTATCAACGGCCGTTTTCACCCACTATTGAGTGTGGATTGGACGTGGATCAAGCTAGTAGAAGGATAAAAAGAATTAGAATAGCCATTACAATGGACACCTTGACCACCACACACATTATAAATATTTCACTCAAAATATTGAGATGGTGCACCCAACTGACTCCCAAAAATATTTTTACAATTTTGCCACAAGTGTGGTCCTCCACAATATAGATAAGGATTACCAAAATAAGAATAACCAATATTCAACCAATTTTTGTTAAAAGATGCAATCTAACACAAGTAACATCTAGCTATACTAAAACTAGAAAACACAAAAATAAAAATTAAAACTTGACTTGATAGGTAGTAAAATCTTGATCTAGTGAAATAATTAATTTCGAAGTCCCCGGCAACGGTGCCAAAACTTTATTGCCCTAAATCGCACATGCAAATATACGCAATCAATCAAGTAATAAAGAGTGAGTAGGGTATCGTTCCCACAAGGACTTGTGATCAATTATCAACTAAATCAAGCAAATTCTAATTTATCTAGTCAAAAACAAGTTCAAGGTGATTTTTGTTTTATTAGTTCTACTTCTAAAGTTGCGATTAAAAGAGGAATAATTAACTAGCACACTTAGCACGAAGATTTAATTCAATGAGAACTAATATTCCAAGGTCATGGTTCCATAACAATCCTGTTGAATTCTTCAATCAACTCGATTTATTACTCTTATCTGGGTTATCAGCATGCAAGGACAATAATACTTATAAATATTTGACAACTTATACTCGCCTATTCAATTTATTCTAAACCATATATTCCTATGAGATTAGAGGTAAATAGAATACATTGATAATCTCTTGCACAATTGGCTAAGCACGACAAATAGATATATTTCTATCCATATTCGCAAATCAATTCCCCAATGACTAGGTTCAAGATCGCGCTCTATTCAATCCTTTTGCGGTCAAGAATTACCTCTTTCAAGTTCAACTCAAGATTCATATATAGTATTTCACTGTTAGCTAGGCAGTAAAATAATTAGGCTCAGGATATGAATAAACAACTCAATATGATAAATTAAATCGTATTATAAATATTCGAATATCAACATTCATATAAAACCATTACTCCTAAATAAACTAGTTTTGCCACGCATAGTCAAGGTATCAATCTCAAGTAATTCTCATGAATACACAAATATCAATAAAAGAAGAAAAAAATAAGAACTCAAAACGAATTTTACGGTCTCCAAAATCTGTGATGGCTTTTTCTCTACTTCCAAGTATGTTAGATGACCTAAAAATGAGTTTCAACTTATATATGGCGTAGAAAAGTCGTGGATCAAAGTTTTCCTTTTCCTTTTTCTTTTCCAAGTCAGCTTCAAGGATTGAGCTAAGCTGAATGCTTCACGTCCACTTCAGCTTGAACTTCCCAGTAACGGATGCTGAGGTGGATGCTTCGCATCCACCCTCTGTTCCTTCAACGCTGATGCACCCAGGTGTGGATGCTAAGGCAAAGGCTTTGTTGAGACTTCACTACTAAGGTTGTTGACTTTCCAATTCGCATGCTAAGTTGCAAGCAAAGCTTGCACACTTTATTTCTTAAACCGAAGCTTAGTTTTGTTATATTTTTGTATCCGAAAGTCCTGAACTACCATACACCACTCAGTTAGTATAAAAATCAATAATTAATAAAAGTTAGGCATATTCACCTTACAATAGCACCAAAAAGTAGTTAAAACATAGGTAAAGTAACATTAAAACATATAAAATACGCCCGACATCGATCAATTCACTAAAAGACTTTGTATTGCAACTTTTTTATATTTGGTGATTGAAACTTGACATCTTTAATTAGAATGGAAAGATCCAATTCATCATATGACAATCCGCGAAATTTCCAAATATGTATGTGTCACGACCCAAAATCCCACCACAGGCGTCGTGATGACACTTAGTCTCTAAGACTAAGTAAGCTGATTATAATTACAATCCAAGTTATTATTTTAATAGAAACTAACAGCGGAAATAATTACAAACAACCTCCCAAGATTGGTAATACTGAGTCACGAACTCTAACTGAATACATGAAATGATCTCAAGGATCAAATACTCAATACTATTTGATTAATAATTAACAGTACAATAAAATAGAAATACTCCAAAAGATTGCGACGACGAAGAACGAAGGAGCTCTACCTTGAATCCTTGCGATCACACTTTAACTTTGTCCGAGTCTGATATCTCCAATACCCGGCTCTGCACAAAAATGTGCAGAAGTGTAGTATGAATATACCACAGTCGGTACCCAGTAAGTATCAAGACAAACCTCGGTGGAGTAGTGACGAGGTACAGTCAAGACACTCACTAGTCTAATAACTTGTGCAATATATTATACAAAAATAATAGAAAAATAAATAGCTGTGATAGCAACAATAATCAACTAGTGATGTAAACAACAAGGCAGCAAGAACTCCATAAATATTGCTCAAACAGGTAATGAACACAAGTACAACCAATAATCAAGTCCTTCAAAGTATACATCTTTCATCTATAAATTTTTCAATAGAAATCTCTAGAATATAATCCTTTCCAAAAAATATATTTCGAAAATAATTCTTTCAATTAAATATCCTTCAAATATAATTCTTTCAAATAAATATCTTTCGAATACAATTATTTCAAATAATATCCTTCAAATATAATTCTTTCAAATAAATACCTTTCGAATATAATTCTTTCAAATAATATTTTGAATAGAATCCTTTCAAATAAAAGTTACCTTGTGACACTTCATGTCATAATTATAAATTACGGGTCTTAGCCTATTTTCATATTTTCACGGCACCTTGTGCCAATATCTCTATCACAGTCGCACAGACAACTCACGTGCCAATATCATCATCATATTTTTCTCGGCACCTCGTGCCCACATTTTATATTTATTGCGGTATGCAACCCGATACCACATAGAATTAATCATACATGTTGCGGCATGCAACCGAATCCCATATAACATAATCTGCCTGGCAATAGCCACAGGCTCCCAATTTCAACATAGATCCGACTATTATCAAGTTTACCGAAATAACAAAACAAGTTGCATAAGATATAAAAACAAACACAAGAAAAATCATAACATCACATGAAAATTACCAACGCAATAACCCCACATCATCACATAAAAAATACCAATACAATAACTCAACATCATCACATATCATCCCTGATAATAGTCACCCTTATCTCTCCTATAACCACCCTTATCACTCCTATAATAGCCTCATTTATCCCTCCGCCCTGACAATATCAATAGCCACCCTTATCGCTCTTATAGCCACCCTTATCGCTCCGCCAGGCAATATCCCAACACACATAACCACAGTGAAATACCACCCTTATACCCACATAATATCAACAGTAAAATACTACCCTTATATCCTCATAATAATAACTCAAATCACACAACAATTTACACGGAATATTATCATGACAACACAACACAATCAATTCATATCACAATTTGCCCAATGACTACAACCAATTCCAATGATATAGTAAAATCAATAAATTTCTCAAAAACAGCCCAAGGCTCCACACAACGTATATAAAATCGCAAAACAATAACAGATCTGAAAAAGTAACTCGGCATAGGACAACGACTTCTTTAATCTAGATTTTTAATAAATATAAATTAATGCCTCATTTTAAACATTTAATAATTATTTACAGATAAGAATTCAATAATGAATTTAATTCTAAGAAAAATTATCAAATCAACATGCACACGGAATTCACATAAAAATTCAAGTGACAATAACACCATATTATCATATAAAATATAATTTCCACAAACAAGAAACGAGGCATGACAATTCAAGGATTTACTAAGTTCCAACAATTTTTAATTTAATACATAAGGGTGTCTACGAATTTTAACCGATATAATTTGCACATATAAACCAAGTACGTACTCGTCACCTTGCGTATACGGCTTTCAATCACACAATTTCCACATAAGACTCAATGCCTAAGGGGTAATTTCCTCATTCAAGGTTAGGCAAGATACTTATCTCGCTTCATAACCAAATTCAAGATTCCAATAAACCTTTGCCTCACGAATTCGTGTCCGAATGCTTCAAATCTAGTCACAACAATTCAATATATTCAATACGAATCGTAGGAATTAATTCCATATGAAATTACTAATATTTCGTATTAAAATTCGAAATTCATTTTAAAAATCGACAGTGGGACTCAAATTTCGAATCTCGAAAAAACTCACGAAATTCGAACACCCGTTCTGATACGAGTTCAACCATATAAAAATTATCGAATTCCGACATCGGATTGCCCTTCAAATCTTCAATTAAAGTCTTTGAAGATTTCTATCATTTTTCCACCCAATCTTTACCCCTTTGAGCTTAAAAATCTTCCCACAACCTTATTGGTACAAGCATGTATAATAATACTCTCACATCCAAGAATCATCTTACCAATTACTCATTTCTAGTTAGATTTCAAAATTGAAGGATTGGGGAAAGAAATTCTTACCTCTTTGAAGCTCTAGCAACCCTTTGATGCAATTTCAAGATTTGATTTAAGGTAGAGTAGTGAAATCCTTAGTCCTTCCTTTCCTATCTCTAGAATCGCTCTCCTCTCTCTATAAAACACCAAAAAATACCCAAAAGTATGAACCCTAAACGAGTTAAATGAAATGGGGGTCGGGTTATAAAAACCCTCCAAATTCCGTACCGGGCTACAGACCAGGGTAGGCACACTCTGTAGCGAGCTACAGACCAGGCTTCGCGAGCTCTGTAGCGAGCTAAATACCAGGCTCCGCGAGCTCTATAGCGAGCTAAATACCAGGCTTCGCTAGGGATATAGCATGGTCTAGCGCGCTACAGACCTGGCTTCGCGAGGGATATAGCACGGTCTAGCGCGCTACAGACCTGGCTTCGCGAGGTCGAAATGATTCAAATTCCCAACACACTGTTCAACCCAATAAATCCGAAAATATAATACATTAGCCTACCTTGGCACTATGAAACCTTAAATTTCTTGGCGAAAGTTTACGGGGTATTACAATATGTCATTGAACTATTATTGGTGTACATAGGTCGGGTTGGTTCGGATTTTTTAATTATCAAACCAAACCAATGGTGTCGGATTTTTAAATTTATAAACCAAACCAAACCAACAAAGTTGGGTTTTTCAATCTCAGTTTTTCTCGGGTTTTTCGGGTTGTTTTCGGGTTTTCGAGTTTTTTCCGGTAAAGTTTTCATAGCATAAAATATGTAACTTGTGCTCCAAATATTTCTTAAGTCCTAGTAAAATACAACTATATAATGTGTTTTCCAAGAAACTATCATAATAATATGAGATAAGTCATAGCATTATACTAAAATATTCAATAACAAAGATAAAATAATAAAATTATATTAAATAAATATTGCTAATTAATAAGCCATAATGAAAATTAACATAATCTAAAAATACTATATAGGTCATGCTAAAATAAGTATAGCTAATAAGTACTAATATTAATTACATAACTAAGGACTAAAGAAAAAGATAAACTAAGTTATGCATTTTCATTATAAACCAATGTAAAACTAAAATAATTATCCAACGCTATCGTCATTCCTAGTATTGAATTGAATTTCTTTTGTTAGCATTAGTATTGATTTGAACTTTGTTTGAGTTACTACATTTATGGGCTATAAAATTTATTTACTATTTAAGAATGTTAAGTCTAAATTTGAAATAATACGTTAAAAGATAAAACTGTTAAAAAGTTTAAGAACTATTTATAAATTACTTACAATAAATATTTATATGTATACAATATTTTTAAAAATTATATAAATGTACTATCGGGTTGGTTTAGTTTTGGTTTGACTTTTTTTAGTTAAAACCAAACCAAACCAATTATGGTCGGGTTTTATTTTCCAATACCAAACCAAACCACATCAGTGTTTTTTTTCCGGTTTGACTCGGATTATCGGTTTGGTGCAATTTATCGATTTTCTTTGTACACCCCTAGTTCGCTCTATCACATTCTCAGCTGCTTTTCATATTTCTTGTGATAACAAAAATGTATTATTTTAAAATATACGAAGCTACTCACTCTTTATTCTATTGAGCGTACGTATTCTTCTATAGTTCTACTAGTATAAGTATCGGTTTTATTCAGGAAAATTTAGATAGATATGTATCGGTATTACATATTATTATTGTTTTTGTTAGGATTCAAACCCAGGTTTATATGATCTTCAATTCATATCATCAATCACTAGATCATACCATTGGGGGCTTAATTCGTTCTTTTTGATACACATGTTTTTTGAAAGAATTTATTTGGTAATCCCTAATGTACAATTCACTATAAAGTCAACTTGGATGCGATTTTACATCGAAATTTAATTTTGTCAAAAAGTAAAACAGATAATAATATAGAAAAACGTTTTTTTTTCACAATATATAGTATCTTCCGTTAAATAAGAGATTTCAGAATAACAATATATGCTTCCGGTCCCAATTTGGACGACTCGGTGTATTTCTATATATCAAAAAATCATCAAAAATCAAAACAATGTGAAGTAGTTGTATTCTATAATTAATTCTTGAACTTTTAAAACAGAATATAACAAAAGGATATTCATAAAATTAAAAGAAAATTAATCAATAAATAGGGAAACAGGAAAATAGTGTAGCTCGAACAAATTAATAGCAGTGAACTAGAATGGTAGGTGCAAAGGTGAGAGCAGCAAATGTTGATGTTATATAGAAAAAAAGCTGGTGTGGTTTAGGAAAGTAAAATCACATATGATTATTTCGATTGTTTCACTAACTAATGTGGTAAACAACCATTTGAAGTGTTAGACTGTCTGAGTTTTAGTAGGTAATGACTATATTGTTTTAATCCATTCAAGTGGTAAGGTAAATGGAAATTAATTTTCTTTTAATTTTTGCCTTTTAGGTTTTATGTGAGAAAGCATATGGAAAAACAGACAAGGCGATTTTTGGTCAACGNAAAGGATATTCATAAAATTAAAAGAAAATTAATCAATAAATAGGGAAACAGGAAAATAGTGTAGAACAACTTGAACAAATTAATAGCAGTGAACTAGAATGGTAGGTGCAAAGGTGAGAGCAGCAAATGTTGAAGTTAGAAAAAAAGCTGGTGTGGTTTAGGAAAGTAAAATCACATATGATTATTTCGATTGTTTCACTAACTAATGTGGTAAACAACCATTTGAAGTGTTAGACTGTCTGAATATTAGTAGTTAATGACTATATTGTTTTAATCCATTCAAGTGGTAAGGTAAGTGGAAATTAATTTTCTTTTAGTTTTTGCCTTTTAGGTTATATGTGAGAAAGCATATGGAAAAACAGACAAGGTGATTTTTGGTCAACGGATAGGCAAACCACTGGAGTCACTTAAAAATGTAACTGTCGTTTTTGGGTTGTCAAGCTTCAATGCAGTCTAAAACATGTGGCATTTTAAGGAAAACTTTATATACAAATGAAAGTATTTTACAAACGAATAAAAATTATATCGCAATAGCCACAAAAAAGAGGGAAAAATCAGTTGCATGAATACTTTATATCAATGATGGAAAAAGGACTTGATATCAATTAATTTTTTTTTTTTTTATTACCGAAAAATACCGGGCAACCAATTGGAATACAGTTTAAATATCGATGAATAATAGATTCATCCTTATCCTTCACGATTTAAATACTAGGCGTCAAGGTAACTTGTGACGTGCGCACACTGTGATCTTGTAGTTGAACCAAAGCCTGGGGCGTAATAAATTCATATTATTGTTGTCCGTCAAGAATTATTACAATGTCAAGCAAAATTTCTTGTGGTCAGTGCAACAAAAGAATATTCTATGTAACATCTTTTTCTATCTATAAAGAAACAAAGCCTACAAAATAACGAATACCTAAATAGTGGTTTAATAGGTTAAGTTTCACTAATACAGAATTGGTACAAGCTTGATAAGTAAACTAAGAGGATCCAATCCTTTGGTTGCTCTTTCTTAGCCTAAAGGCTTTTGGCATAACCTGCATCAGAAAAAAGGTGCCTAAGCATTCACCATCACTTATTTTGCTTAAGAAAATACAATGAATTTTTAACAGAGGTGGCCACTATAAGAAATCCACATACTGTTTTCACGAGCAAAAGAGACAGAGAGAGAAAGATATATAAAACAGTAAGTTTTGAAAAAGTTGCTAAACTGATAGTAATATTTTATACATGTTAATTTCTACACCTTGGATTTTCTAGAGTTGATTCTTATGGCATAAACTGTCCCTTGTACTTTACAGTATTTCTGGGAATTTTTCTTTACAATGCCTGTTAGCATGTACCCGTTTTGTCCCTAAATCTCATTGTTATTCCGTAAAAAGGATGTAATATTTATATTTAATTCTAAAATAGCGAATATGTCTAGGGAAATAGGGAAGAGGAAGTATTAAATATTCATCACATATCAAGTTTCTGTATATTTTTCAAGCAGATCAAGTTCGTGCAAAAGTTTATTTTTAATAATTAGAGGAAAAAGAATGAAATTATGGGACGGAAAAAGGAAAAGAAAATAGAAACTCCAGCAACTAGCATTATTGGGTGGGAAGAGAAATAAAGAAAAACGGACAAAATAGAGCGAGGCAAACTAACTAAATTATTTTATTAATCACCAAGAAAATTAGAACACAAACAAAACCTGCTAATAATACTTGCCTTAAAGGAATTAAGAAGCCCACCTCCTAGGGAGGGTTTCTTCTTAGTCCCATGTCTAAAGTTTTACGGAATCACTTAAAGACAAAAACGTTTATAGGTCACTACGATGAGTAATACAAAACTGAAGCTATCATTGAATTCACAAGATTAGTGATGAGTGGGCAAAACTGGATCGCTACAAAAGGGACATGCTTTCTTCCTCGTTAGTAGCCACTTGTTGGCGCAATCTGCATGAAAGTCATGGCCACATTGAAGAGTGCCAATGATATCATCATCTTCATATTCATATGCACAGATGAAACATGCATCTTTTTCTTCATCTTCACACATTGGAGAATAAAATATTCTTGTTTCTAAATACTCAGATATGTCAATCCCAAACTGTTTTTCTATTTCTCTATCAAGACTATCATATATGTCAACCCCAAACTCCTCTATCTCCTCCTCTTCTTCTTCTTCTTCTTCTTCTTCTTCTTCAATTTCATCATCAAGACTATCATCAGATTGTGGCACCGAAAACGCATTNATTTATATTTAATTCTAAAATAGCGAATATGTCTAGGGAAATAGGGAAGAGGAAGTATTAAATACTCATCACATATCAAGTTTCTGTATATTTTTCAAGCAGATCAAGTTCGTGCAAAAGTTTTGTTTTTAATAATTAGAGGAAAAAGAATGAAATTATGGGACGGAAAAAGGAAAAGAAAATAGAAACTCCAGCAACTAGCATTATTGGATGGGAAGAGAAATAAAGAAAAACGGACAAAATAGAGCGAGGTAAACTAACTAAATTATTTTATTAATCACCAAGAAAATTAGAACACAAACAAAACCTGCTAATAATACTTGCCTTAATGGAATTAAGAAGCCCACCTCCTAGGGAGGGTTTCTTCTTAGTCCCATGTCTAAAGTTTTACGGAATCACTTAAAGACAAAAACGTTTATAGGTCACTACGATGAGTAATACAAAACTGAAGCTATCATTGAATTCACAAGATTAGTGATGAGTGGGCAAAACTGGATCGCTACAAAAGGGACATGCTTTCTTCCTCGT
>AWOL01S0003235.1:95656-111238 GCA_000715115.1 Nicotiana otophora | reverse complement strand
AGGGGATGGCCAAAGACTGAAGGCAACTGTTTCGTTTGTCACCGGAAAGAATAATACTCATAAAGATGTGATAAATATTCTTCGCCCGGTAGCATTTAATAGAGAACATTCCATGGTATTAAGAGCAATTACCCGTTACAGGAAATTTGGCATTTATGTTCGCCGTTACATCTTCATCAATGTCCCTCATAATTGACATTAAAGGAGGGCACGATCTTAGGACCTCCTTCCCTAGACATAGCTATAAATAGTGAGCTCAGTTATCATTGTAAAAGACATGAATTTTCTGGCAAACTTACGCTACATATATACAAAGCTTAATACCATCTTATCTTCTTACTTTTTGATTTCGTCATTGTTGTGCCCGAAAATCCTGTTCCCAGAACTATTGCTTCTGTTGTTTCGTCTATATCCTAAGGCTAAGTATTCCATAATTCTTCGATTATTTTATTATTTCAAGATCAAATTAATTTATTTGTCTAGAAACCTTATATAAATTTAACTGTACCATTTTACGAGTAAATAGTTTAGCGCCCACTGCGGGGCCTAGACAACCATATAATTAAATTGATCCTTGCCTTTTTAACTAACGTGTTTTGATTATTGTCTTAGAATATTTTTATAAGAAATGGCAGATAACACTGTTAACAACATGCACAACCCCGAGATACGAGGGGATCAGCCTCATTTCGAGGACTCAATCAGTGACACCCACAATGAGGGAAATGGCGCCACACCGGTGCATGACACGCAATATCATCCACATGTTCGGGACACAACTCCCGATAATGATGATGGGGAACATGTCGTTGACGTGGTAAGGGTCTTGCAAGAGCAACATGCAATCATTCTAGGCCACCGACATGATAAGGTTATGACAGAGTTAAAGCAAGCACTGTCGGGAGCTTCAAATAATGCAAACAGACGAGATCCGATTCCTCCCGGGGCTACCGAAAATCAAACAACGCAGAGGATCGACAACAAAACTCCCAGGGGTGAAATTGGCTCCGATGGGGCATGGGGAGCGGATCCGGCCTCAATAACGAGAATGATCTTTTCAAGAACGAACTTTTATGGTTTATGAGGGAAGTGAGCGCCCGCATGGACTAGATCTCGGGCGCGCCACCAGTGCTGTAAGGTACGGACTCGAAGAAGTACACTGGATTTCCATACAAGCCAAGTGCGGCACCAGAGTTAATCCTGAAGCGGTTCAAAATACCTGAAGTGCCAAAGTATGACAGAACTTCAGATCCTCAAGAGCATATTACCACCTACACAAGAACGGTAAAGGAAAATGATTTAGCTCCTCACAAAATTGAATATGTGTTGCTAAAGAAATTTGGAGAAATCCTCACGAGGGGAGACTTGACGTGGTATTCGCTGTTACCCGAGCATTCCATAGACTCCTTTGAAATTCTCGCGGATTCTTTCATCAAGGATCATGCTTGGATTAGAAAAGTACAGGCCTGAAAGGCCAACATATTCAAGATTGCGCAAGGAGAGTCCGAGCTGCTACGAGAGTTCGTTAGCCGATTCCAGAAGGAGAGAATGTTGCTCCTGGCTGTTCTGGATGAATGGGCGGCTGAAGCATTCACCAAGGGATTGAATCCGAGGAGTTCAGACGCTTCCTGGAAATTGAAGGAAAGCATACTCGAGTTTCAAGAAATGACCTGGGCAGATGTCCACAACTGGTATGAATCATAAATAAGGATCGAAGATGATCAGGATGGTTTTCCATCGTCGACCAAAGGACGAGAAAAGAACAGAGAAAAATCAAAGGATGATTATGATGCGGATAGATGGACTTCTAGGGGACGGTTTTTGCCCTACGAACGGGCAGAAGGCCCCAGCACAGGTTTCCAGACAATGGACATGTTCACCGTTGAGAGGAGGACTGATCGCGGTCGGAACAATCGATCACTGCAGGATAAAAAAGTGTTAGGGTCACGAGATCCTTCTTACCCCAAGTTATCAGAATACAACTTCAACGTCAGTATAATGGAGTTGGTGTCGGCCATGAGAAACATCAAAGAAGCACGGTTCCCGAAACCGATAAGATTTGATCCCATTAAGAGGGATCCCAACTTGTGGTGTGAATACCATGGACGAATGGCCACCGGATAGGGGACTGTCGACACCTCCGGGAAGAAGTGGCAACATTATTGAAGAATGGTCACCTTAGAGAATTCTTGAGTGACCGAGTTAAGAACAATTATGGTCATAACCGGGATAACGCGGAACCCTCGAAAGCAGGAGAAGATCCCCCGCGTCAAACAATCAACATGATCTTTGGAGGGAACGAGATTAACGGGGTCATATTTTTAGCAGCAAAGAAGATGAAAGTATCAATAACGCATAGTAAAAGGCTTCGGGAAGACGATATCACTTTTATGGAGGAGGACACAAATGGATTGCTTCTACCACACAACGACGCACTGGTAATTTCTTTAAATGTGCTAGATTTTAAGATTAAACGCGTTCTAGCGGATCCAGAAAGTTCGGCTAATATCATACAATAGAGAGTATAGGAGCAAGCTAAACTCACCAGAAGCATTATTCCAGCCACAAAGCTCCTCGCCGGATTCAATCTCACAAGTGTGACAACCCGGGGAGAAATTCTATTACTCATGAACGCTGAAGGAGTAATGAAAACAACATTTTTCGAAGTGGTAGATGGTGATATGGGATACAACATCATTCTGGGAAGGCCATGGTTGCACGAGATAAAAGTTGTACCATCAACATATCATTAATTGCTGAAGTTTCCAACGCCCGAAGGAATTAAGCAGATAAGGGGTGATCAACCGGCGACAAGGGATATGAATGCAATTTCGGTCTCCAGTAGAAAAGGAAAGGAACACGTGGCATAGCAATTACAAGGACCGAAACCTACTCCCAAACTAGATGAAGTTAGCCCAGGGGCAGAGGCATTGGAATATTATCAGGTGCCGAGATATTTCCAAGTTCCAAAAGAGACCGATGCAACGAAGTCCACAACGGAAGAGCTGGAGCAAGTGGCATTGTTCGAAGAATTCCTAGAAATGAAATTCCTTTTGGGGACAGGACTGCACCCAGAACTCAGGTCCGACTTTATTAAATTTCTTAAATCTAACGCCGATTGTTTTGCATGGTCGTATGAGGATATGACAGGCATCCTGACAGAGGTAGCCGTACACAAGTTAAGCTTGGATCTCAACATACCTCCGATAAGACAAAAGAAATGCCCAATTGCCCAAGCCAGGAATAAATTTGTCAAAGAAGATGTAACCTGCTTACTTAGTATCGGTTCGATCCGAGAGGTAAGATATCCAGACTGGCTAGCCAACATAATAGTAGTTCCTACGAAGAACAATAAGTTTCTCATACGTGTAGATTATAAAGATCTTAACAACTCGTGCCCGAAAGACTCGTTCCCACTGCCAAACATCGATCAAATGATTGATGCCATTGCCGGACACGAGTTAATGAGTTTCATTGATGCTTATTCCGGGTACAACAAAATTAAGATGAACCCGGGGGATCAGGAAAAGACTTTGTTTATAACAAATTTCGGTATATATTGCTACAATGTGATGCACTTCGGGTTGAAAAATGCCAGAGCCACTTATCAACGGCTCAAGAACAAAATATTTGAAAATCAAATAGGAAAAACTATGGAAGTTTATATAGAAGATATGCTCGTTAAATCTTTAAACGCAAATGATCATCTTGAACATCTGCAAGAACCTTTCGACATCCTAAGGAAGCATAATATGAAACTTAATCCGGAGAAATACCCGTTCGGGGTCAGCTATGGTAAGTTTCTAGGATTTCTAGTATCATAAATGGGAATTGAGGTAAACCCCGATAAGATCAAGGCCATAGAAGACATCCCGGACCGACTATCAAATGTGAAGGAAGTCCAAAGGCTTACGGGGAGATTGGCAGCTTTGAGCAGGTTCATTTCCCGGTCATCAGAAAATTGCCATCATTTCTTCGCATTGCCCAAAAAGAAAAATAATTTCGAATGTAGCCTGGAGTGCCAACCGCTTTGAGGGATTTAAAGAAGTACTTGTCAAGCCCTCTATTGCTTTCAAAACCAAAAGAAGGTGAAATTTTGCTAGTTTATATCGCGGTCTAGGAAGTTACGGTAAGTGCAGTTTTAGTCCGAGAGAACGAAGGTACGCAATCTACAATTTATTAAGTTAGTAAAAGTTTAACGGGAACGGAAACTCGCTACCCATATTTGGAGAAACTGGCCTTAGCCCTTGTAGTCGCCGCTCAGAAGTTGAAGCCCTACTTCCAATGACACCCGATAGCCGTGGTGACTGCTTTCCCTTTGCAAAACATCCTCCATAAACCCGAGCTCTCGGGTAGATTGGCTGAATGGGTCGTCGAAATGAGTGAATTCAACATAGAATATAAATCAAGGATTGCAATTAAGTCACATGTCTTGGCTAACTTCGTGGTCGATTTCAGTCCGGGATTATTGCCTCTAGAAACTAAGGAGGTAGTAATGGTGTCAGAATCGATATTAGAGGTTTGGACCTTATTTACAGATGGGGCTTCAAATGTAAAAAGGTATGTGCTCGATATAGTCTTAATCACGCCTTCGGGGGAAACCCTAAGGCAAGCCATCAGAACGGCCCTTTTAACTAACAATGAAGAAGAGTATGAAGCTTTGATTGCAAGGCTTGAATTGGCTCGGGGACTTGACTCTGAGGTCATCAAAATCAAATGCGACTCATAGTTTGTGGTAAATCAGGTCTACGGGATCTTCGAGACCAAAGAGGAGCGCATGCAGCAATACGTGGTAAAGGTTCAGGCTCTGTTGGAGAGATTTCGGGAGTGCTCAATTACTCATTTCCCAAGGGAAGATAACGTAGAAGAAGACGCATTGGCAAACCTAGGATCATCGACAGAAATAAAGGGATCGGAGTATGGGATGGTAGTGCAACTTATGAACTCAGTCTTAGATACAGATGGTTACTATGACGTAAACTCAACTAATTTGGTCTGGGACTGGAGAAATGAAATCATCGATTATCTCGAACACGGGAAGCTACCTGAAGACCCCAAAGCACCCAGGGAGCTGCACGCCAAAGCAACGCGATATAGCTTCAAGAGAGGACAATTGTATAGAAAGTCTTTTCAAGGCCCGTTAGCCCGGTGCTTAGGGGCATCCGAAGCTAACTATGTCATGAGAGAGGTTCACAAAGGGATATGTGGTAACCACTCGGGCGCAGATTCCTTAGTACTGAAGTTGGTAAGGGCAGGATATTATTGACCCCGCATGGAACAAGACGCCAAAGACTTTGTACGAAAATATGATAAGTGCCAACGCTACGCACCACTAGTGTATCAACCGACAGAACCCTTACATCCGATTCTATCCCCGTGGCCGTTCATGAAATGGGGGATGGACATCGTTAGACCACTGCCACCGGCTCCCGGAAAGGTAAGATTTATTTTAATTTTGACTGACTATTTTTATAAGTGGGTGGAAGTAGTTCCTTATCAGAAGATCGGAGAGCATGAAGTGGTGGATTTCTTGTGGGAAAATATAATTTGCAGGTTCAAAATACCAAAAGAGATAGCATGCGACAATGGACCACAGTTTATCGGCGCAAAATTTACAAAGTTCCTCGAAGATTTAAAAATAAAGAGGATCACATCTTCACCCCATCATCCGAGCGCAAATGGTCAAGCGGAGTCAACGAACAAAGTGATTATTCAAAACCTCAAGAAAAGGTTGGAAGCGGCTAAGGGTAACTGGCTACAGGAATTAACCGGAGTTCTATGGGCATACCAAACTATGTGCAGAAGCTTTAATCCCGGTAGAAGTAGGGGAACCTACCTTGAGATATTTCCAAGCAGATGAAGAATCGAACAACGAAGCAATGTTAGTCAACTTGGAACTGCTCGATGAATGTAGGGACTTGGCGCATGTAAGAATGGTAGCTCAGAAGCAGAGAATAGAGCGGTATTATAACAGAAGAGCCAACCTCTGTTATTTTAAAGTAGGAGACTTGGTCCTAAGAAAAGTAACTCAATACACCTGGGAGCTCAACGTGGGGAAGCTAGGTCCAACGTCGGAAGGCCCCTATCGGGTTTCACCTATCACCGAGAAAGGTTCATACGGGTTGGAAAACCAAAATGGAGAAACGTTGCCCTGCAATTGGAACGTGGCACACCTCAAAAAATATTGTTGCTGATGAACATTATCTGATCAGAAAGTATGTGCTGCACTCTTTTTCCCTTCGTTTAGTTTTTGTCCCAATTGGATTTTTCTGGAAAGGTTTTTAATGAGGCAGCAACAGAAAGCGTACTACGAAGACAGCAGCAACAAGACCTTTAATAGCAAGGAACACAAGCAAAGATCCACTCGGGGATGGTTAGATAATCTTTTGCTCTATAGAAAATTCTCACCGGGAAGTTAAGTTTGCTATTGAACAAAGGTTAACCGATCGTTCACGAGCATAAATCACTAGATGGTTGTTAAATAGTCCTTCGCTCGATAGCATAAATTCCTAAGGGGAAGTAAAGCGTGTTACTAAGTTAAGGATTATCTAGCAATGAATTAGTGGAATCTTCGAAGATACAAGACTTCCAGTGTTCCAATTCGCACTCTTCGCATTCAAACAATGGGGGAAATGATATGAGCATATACGACAATAATGACTGCCACGTCGACTGGAAAACGAAAAACGGGAAATATAATTACATCATCGGGACAGGGGACTGCGCGGCCAGCCCCGTAGAAACAAGTTGTACAAGTTAGACACAAGTAATGGCAATTTTTTTTCAGCATAGAAAATGCTTATGTAATTTTTAAAAATAGAAGGAATAAAATAAAGTGAAATCCTTTTGTTTTTATCTTGTTTCTTGTCTAAACGATGAATTATCTTTGTCATTTGAAAGTTAAACAAGTACTTCAAATGCTAGTACTGTAATGAACATGAGGCACCCTCTTCAAGAGTACCGTAAACATAAGAGGGCCCTCTCTTATAAAAACCCTCACGTTAAAGGGTTGGTTCAGGAAGAATTTATGCCCGGAATCAAAATGCCTTCGGGAAAAGATATGCCCGAAGCCGTATACGAAAGGACGCTAAAAGTAAACTTTTGCAAGTACTTATCAAATCCCTCACGAAAAAGGGCTGATGCCCAAAGCCAAAAATGCTTTCGGGGAGAATACACCAAAGGCTTCACATAATAAGATGCAAAATAGAAAAGCTTGTGCAAAATTCTTAAGCAAAAGGAAGAAAATGCAAAGATTAAAGACTTGCATGAATATTCAAATGAAAGGAAGACTCAAACAATACTTGAGCAAAAGATGTTTTTATTTACAAAAACATGTCAAAACGGCACAGGTACAAGAATTAGAAAAATAAAAGAAAAGCTAAATTGCGGTATCTCCGGAACCAGGAGAAGTAGATGGACCTACCGATGGCTCAACATTTTCACTAGTTTGGCCTTCAGCATCATCATCCTCTGATTCTTCTTCAGTTCCCGAGAACTCGAAACCGGAACCAGAAGGACCAGGTGCATCAGACCTCACTGGGAGTCCATGATAAGTAGGGATTTTGATTACTTATTAGCACCTTTTAGCTTTTGTTTTAGTCTAAAAGTATTGAATTGTATTCCCGAAACTGATGAAATGTGCAAAATTGCAAGATTGTTAGAAGATGGACTCCCGAGATGAAATCCGACTAAAAAAGGAATAATCTAAACTCAAGGCAATAAAAGGCACAGAAGCTTACAAAGTGCGGACCGCAGAATTTCATCTGCGGCCACAGACGATGAAGGAAAGTCCAGCAGACTTTTGTGCAAATTGCGGTCCACTTATGAATTGTGCGGCCGCAAACGCTGGGCTAGGAACAATGTTCAGAGAATGTGCAAATTCCCAAGTTCCAAGTCCCTCAGAATTACGGACCGCACAGGAATTGTGCGGCCGCCAAAAAAGTGCCTTGCGACCGCAGAAGTAAAGTTGCGGACCGCAGAAGACCAAGTTGCGGATGCAGGTTTAAATCTACAAACCGCAGAAAGCCTGCCTCACGACCGCATATCAGAATTGTGCGGCCGCAGACCTCCAATTCCTGACAAGTTAAAGAAACCTGCAAACCGCATATGGAATTGTGCGGCCGTAGAACCTCCCAAGGGGTATTTTTGTCTGAAATTGTCAGCTCTGTATAAATAGAAGAGTTTCATGAAATTAGGTCAACTTTTGACATCAACAACTACATTAGCCGTTTTTCTTTCTTCTTTTAGTAGTTTTTCATATTTTGGGATATCTTAATATAGATTTTATCATTTTGATTTTACAATATGAGTTTAATTAGCATTTCTTCTTATATTTCTTCAATTTCAAGCATGAGTAGCTAGACTTTTACTAGGGTTGTGACCCAACCCTAGTGTGCCAACCTTATGGGTATTTAATTTAATGCTTGTTTATGGTTGGGTATTTATTATTTAGCCTTGTTAATGCTTTAATTTGTGGAATTAATGTTTGCAAACATCAGTTCATGCCTATTTGACTTAGTCTGTACTTGAGAAAGAGAGACTTAGTCTAGGAAAACTTGGCTAACAAGAAATTGGGTCAACCGAGAGATTGATATTCCTAATTAAAGGGTTCAACCTAGAGATAGTAATAACCCGACTTGAGCTTTTATCAACCATTTTGTGCAATACCCATTTGGACTTGAGAAAGCCAAATTGAGAAAAATCACTCTCTGATCGAGAGGTATTGAGTGGGTAATTGATAGTTGATAGTTATAATATACCTCGATCAACAAAACAAGCATTAAGGTCTATATCCCATTAGGCAAACACCTAGGTGATGGTCATAGCCCTGGGTTTTTTACAAAACTTAAAAAACAACAAAAATAATTTCTTAGTTTCATTTCTTAACTTTGCAATCTTAGTTTAAAATAGACATAAAAACAACCCCAATTTTTGGAAGTGTAAATTGAGGTAATTCAAACTCACGTACCACATTATATACTCCTAACTCCCATATATAGCTCCCTGTGGAAATCGACCCTGACTCTTGTTGGGCACTATTATTGCAATCGACCATTTCATATCTTTGATTTGAGGTATGAATTGGACAAGATCAGTCCACTTTTAGCAGCTAACTCAAGGTCACGGGCCTTAGCAATCTCGGCAACAAAATCAATGACACCAACTTTGGCCTCTTCTTTTCCTTCCTTATTACTAATGTGTTGAGAAATCGTAGGTGCAATCATGGCAAACAATGAACTCGGAAACATAGCTTTGGGGGATATGGACGTTGAGGATGATCAAATAGATGAGGTCCCTCTTGAACCTCAAGCCAATAGACGAGGCTAAGTGCCTCATGACAATGTGACCGCTCCACCCCTATCCCTACCACGAGCGGCTCCACAGCGGGTGTTGATGAATGAAGGGTATGCAAGTGCTATAGTCCCTCCCCGTATTAGGGCGAGCAACTTTTAAATAACCAACGTGATGCTCACTTTGCTCGAGCAACGAGGGTTCTTCACTGGTGCACTGGGTCAAAATGCATACAAACACTTGAAGGGGTTCGTAGATACGTGTTGGGGAAGTAAACAAACAAATATCTTCGAAGATGCTTTAAGGCTATCCCTTCTCTCTATGGGGGAAAGCATTAGATTGGTTGGAACGTTTGCTAAATCATTCCATTCATACTTGGGATGAATTGGTGGAGAAATTTATTTCTAAGTACTTCTCTCCCGGGCACATGACTATACTTCGGGATGAAATTCTAGCATTCAAGCAAGAGCCCAATCAACCACTACACGAGATATGGGAACGATATAGAACAATGGTGAAAGAGTGTCCCAACAATGATATGACGGAGAACATGATTAAACAAACTTTCTATCGGGGGATCAATACAACCAACCAATGTGTATTGAATCAACTTGCCGGTTGGAATTTCATGACTACGCCTTATGCGGAGGCGTGTGATATTTTGGATGAGATGGCAGATACTTCATCGGCGTGGCAATCCCGGGCTAATGTTCTACAAGGTGATCCCAATGTGATTCACCTTCACAAATAATTGCATGACCATGGGCAAGCCATAGCCGAATTGACCACCACCATGAACCAATTGGCAAAGGCTCAACTTTAACAAGTGAAAAACCCGAGGTAAGTCAATGCAATGGAGGGAGTAAACATGATGGTGAACAAATGGAGAACAAAGGGTCCGCAAGTGCAACAAAGAGTGGAAACTTTTGTGCAAGAAGATAGTGGGTTTGAGAAAGATGATTCCTACAATGACCAAGAAGAAGAGGTCCAATATGTGAACAACTTTCAAGGGCAAAGAAACAACTTCCAAGGCCCAAGCCTACAACAATGGAGACCTTAAAACAATGAAGCAAATTGGAATTCTCACAACCAAAGTAATTAGAGTAGTGGAAATAATCAAAGCAATTGGAATAATAACAACAATCAAAGAAATTGGAGTGGCGGCAATAATCAAGGGAATTAGCATAACAACAATAACCAAGAAAATTGGGGAGGCAACAATCAAGGTGGTTGGAGTAACAATCAAGAAAATCGGGGGTCAGGTTTTCAAAGGCCCCTGATGTATCAACAACCGAGCAACCTACCTCCTTATGCTTTCCATGGTCCTAGGTTTTCCAATAATGAAATGGGCCATATTGAGAACATGTTTAAGCAAATTATGGAGAAGAATGCCGATTACGATGCCCAACTTGCTTCACACAACACATTGATCCGCAACTTAGAAGTGCAAATGGGGAAAATCTCTCAAGCTTTAAATTCTCATCCTAAGGAGGCACTACCAAGTGACACGGTGGTGAGCCCAAAGGGTAGGAACAACACTTGGCATGCCATGACCGTTACTACAAGAAGTGGAAGAGGTGGGAATGCACCCACCTCAAGTCAAAGGCAACTTGTGAATGATGAGCAAGTGGTAGAAGAAGAAGAGATCCCAAACAATGTGGTGCAAGCAAATGATGAAGTGCGGATCGATATTGATGACAATGTGGGAGAGAATCAAGAGAAAGTGAACCTATCTAGGGATCATGTTATTTACATACCGGAACAGGAAGCTCAAAAGGCTAAGGCACCATTACCTAAGCCTCCTCCTCCATATCCTCAAAGGATCGCCAAGCAAAATGGCGAGAATCAATTCAAAAATTTCATTGACATGATGAAGAGTCTCTCAATAAATTTTCTATTAGTTGAATCCTTGGAGAAAATGCCAGGTTATGCAAAGTTTATGATGGATTTGGTGACAAAGAAGCGGTCAATGAATTTTGAAACTTTCAAACTCATGCATTAAGTGAGTGCAATTGTGCATTTGATGGCTCCTAAATTAGAAGATCTCGGTGCTTTCACAATCCCCTGTACCATTGGAAGTGCAGAATTTACGAAAGCTCTTTGTGGTCTTGGGGCGATTATCAATTGGATGCCCTATTCGGTTTTTAAGACTTTGGGAATTGGGCAACCAAGACCCACATCTATGAGAATACAAATGGCCGATATTACCATGAAGAGACCGTTGGGAGTGATTGAAGATGTATTGGTTCGTGTTGATAAGTTCATTCTTCCAGCGAATTTTGTTATTCTTGATTGTGAAGTCGACTATGAGGTGCCGATTATTATTAGAAGACCTTTCCTTGCTACGGAGAAGGCTCTTGATAATATGAAAGCCAGAGAACTCACTTTCCGGGTGGGTGATTAAAAGGTGGTGTTCCACGTGTGCAAATCTATGCGGCAACCAAATAGCAATGAAGTATGTTCTTTCGTGGATTTGGTGACCGTTGTGATTATTGATGATATAAGTACCACAATTAATGTGGGTGATTTGTTGGAGGCCGTCTTTCTCAACTTTGATGATGACGAGATGGATGGCTTCATGGAATGTGTGAATTCTTTGCAAGGAATGGGGTCGTACAACTATGCACCCCGAAAACTTTCCTTGGATCTTGAAAATAGGAAAAATCTTCCTACAAAGCCTTACATTGAAGAGCCTCCTACCTTGGAGTTGAATCCATTGCCTCCATATCTTCGGTATGAATTTCTTGGTCCTTGTTCTACTTTACCGGTTATTCTTTCCTCTTGTTTAACTAACGTGCATGCTGACTCTACATTGGCGGTGCTCCACAAGAGGAAGAAGGCTATTGGGTGGACTTTGGCGAATATTAGGGGAATAAGCCCCGCATTTTGCATGCACAAGATTAACATGGAGGAGGATGCCAAACCATCTATTGAACATCAAAGGATACTCAATGAAGCTATGCAAGACGTGGTCAAAAAGGAGATTATAAAGTAGTTGGATGCCGGGGTTGTCTACCCCATTTTCGATAGTTCGTGGACTTCTCCGATGCAATGTGTCCCAAAGAAGGGGGGCATGAAGGTGTTCACCAATGACAAGAATGAGTTGATTCCCACAAAAATGGTGACCGCGTGGTGGGTGTGTATGGACTATCGCAAGCTAAACAAGATCACGAGGAAGGATCATTTTCCACTTCCCTTCCTTGACCAAATGCTTGATAGGTTGGCCGGCCGTGCTTTCTATTGCTTTCTAGATGGATATTCTGGCTACAACCAAATCCTTATTGCTCCAGAAGATCAAAAGAAAATAACATTCACATGTCCCTATGGTACTTTCGCTTTCAAGCGGATACCATTTGGCTTATGTAAAGCACCAACAACTTTTCAAAGAAGTATGATGGAGATCTTTACCGATATGGTCTAGGACTACCTTGAAGTCTTCATGGATGACTTCTCGGCGGTCAGGGATTCCTTTGATGATTGCTTGGCAAATTTGGATAAAGTATTGGCAAGGTGTGAAGAAACGAACTTGGTGCTAAATTGGGAGAAATGCCATTTCATGGTCGAGGAAGGCGTTATCCTTGGCCAAAAAATTTCAAATAATGTCATAGAGGTCGACAAGGCAAATATTGAGGTGATTTCTAAACTTCCACCTCCAACTTTGGTGAAAGGCGTGCGAAGTATCTTAGGTCACGCGGGGTTCTACCGGCGTTTCATCAAGGATTTTTCTAAAGTGGTGAACCTGTTATGCAAGCTCTTAGAGAAAGATGCTAAGTTTCACTTCAATGATGATTGCATGAGAGCCTTTGAATTTCTAAAGTTCAAGTTGACAACCACTCACATTATCAGCTCTCCTAATTGGAGTATCCCTTTTGGGCTCATGTATGATGCTAGTGATATAGGGGTTGGAGCAGTTTTAGGGCAACACATCAACAAGATTTTTCATCCGGTCTACTATGCTAGTAATACCATGAATGATGCCCAATTCAACTACACCATTACGAAGAAAGAGCTCCTTGCCATTGTATTTGCAATTGAGATGTTCCGCCCGTACTTGATGGGTGCAATGGTTATTGTTCATACGGATCATGCGGCACTTCACTATCTTATGAGCAAGAAATATTCCAAAGCTCGGTTTATGAGATGGGTGATATTGTTGCAAGAGTTTGATATTTACATCCAAGATCGAAAAGGGAGTGAAAATCAAGTGGCGGACCACTTGTCTCATTTAGAAGAGGAGGGGAGGCTGCATGATGGCCTTGAAATCAATGACTCCTTCCCCGATTAGCTACTCTTGGCTATTTCAATGAAGGAGGTTCCATGGTTCGCAGATCTAGCAAACATCCTTGTGTGTGGAATCATCCCGGATGAGTTCTCTTCAAATCAAAGAAAGAAGCTCAAACGGGATTGTCAAGATTATTATTGGGACGAGTCATACCTTTTCCAGATTTGCACGGATGGGGTAATTATAAGATGTGTACCGGACGAAGAGCAAAGTGATATTCTTGAGGCTTGCCATTCTTCGTCTTATGGTGGTCACCGTGGAGGAGCAATAACGGCAGCCAAAGTGCTAAGTTGCGGTTTCTATTGGCCCACTCTTTACAAAGATGCAAGTGATGTGGTGAAAAGATGTGATGAATGTCAATGGGCCGGTGGAATCTCGAAGAAAAATGAAATGCTTCTCACTACCATTTTGGATATTGATATCTTTGATGTGTGGGGTATTGAGTTCATGGGTCCTTTTGTGAATTCTTGTGAAAACACCTACATCTTGGTCGCGGTTGATTATGTGTCTAAATGGGTTGAGGCTATTGCTCTACCCAACAATGAAGCAAGAAGTGTGGTGGCGTTCTTGAAGAAGAATATTTTCACAAGATTTGGTACTCCCCGGGCTATCATAAGCGATGGGGGGTCGCATTTTTGCAACAAGGCTTTTGACACTTTGCTTAGCAAGTAAGGTGTCACTCATAAAATCATGACTTCCTATCATCCAAAATCTAGCGGTCAAGTGGAAGTCTCCAACTGAGAGATAAAGAATATCTTGTCCAAAACAGTGAATGCTAACTGGACGGATTGGTCAAAGAAGCTTGATGATGCATTATGGGATTACCAGACTGCTTTCAAAACTCCTATCAGAATGTCTCCATACCGATTGGTGTTCAGCAAAGCTCATTATCTTCCGATGGAACTTGAGCACAAAGCCATGAGGGATTTGAAGAAATTGAATCTTGATTGGGATGCAGCTGCTAAATTGAGGGTTGCACATTTGAATGAGTTGGATGAGTTACGGTACCATGCATACACAATTTCTTCCTTATACAAAGAGAAAATGAAATATCTTCATGACAAGTACATTTGGAACAAAGAGTTCAAAGAGGGTGATCTTGTGTTGTTGTTCAACTCACGGTTCAGGATGTTTCCCGGAAAGTTAAAGTCTAAATGGAGTGGCCCGTTTGAAGTCGTGGGTGTGACACCCTTTGGTGCATTGGACTTGAAGAACAAAAATGATGAGGTATTCCGAGTCAATGGTCACCGAGTGAAGCACTATCTGGGAAAAGTTGGTGATGGCCACGTTGTGGCGGTGATTTATTTCAAATGATGGTAATCTGCGTCGTGCTGCGACGTTAAATCAGGCGCTACTTGGGAGGCAACCCATGCTTCTTTTTCTTTTCTTCTTTTGTAGTTAGGTGTTATTTTTGTACTAACGGGATTTGAAGTGTGTTGCAGGGTTGAGTGTTCTTTACAGGAAATATGTCCAGAAAATTTGGCTAAGTGTGGAAAGAATTACAGACCGCAATTGTATTGTGCGGACTACACACTTATGGTTGCGGCAGCAAAATGTCCCCTGCGGCTGAACAATTACATTGCGGACCGCACAAATTGAAGGAGGAAAATGACAACTCTCTGAAGTTGGTTTGTGAGTGAAATGGCCAAATTGCGGCCGCACAACAAAATCTGCGGTCCGCAACAAATTCTGCGGCCGCACAACAAATTTTGTGGACCGCAACACAAAAGGGCTTCTGAGCCCCCAGGTAACAGAGTGCGGACCGCAATGGTAATTTTGAGGCCGCACTAAACTCTCTTTCCCTTAGTCAGAACCGTCCAGTATAAATAGAGGGCCTAGGGCTATTGTTACTTTTTTCCCCCCTCTGAGCATTCACAAGTCTAAAACATTGAAATCATCTGGTAAATCATCTGCCACACATATTCAACATCTATGATCACTCATTTGCACTACTTCATATCTGGTATGCCTTAATTACTTGCTGAATTTTTTAATTTTTAGTTTAATTT
>AWOL01S0003235.1:4778-86497 GCA_000715115.1 Nicotiana otophora | reverse complement strand
TCACCAACCCAACCACTCCCGGCGTTGAGGATGATGAGATCTAGTTGGATGGGGCTGAGGTCGGTGACACTATTGTGGACACAGAGATGGACAAGGAGCCATAGGGAGTTTTCTTCACTCTTACCCTTCCTTTACTCTTAGTTTTAAGCATTGGGGACAATGCTTATTCTTATTCGGAGGGTGGGGGGGGGGGTGGGGGTGGAGTTTATTTGATATATTTTGATGATTCTAATACAATTGGTTTGTAATAACTGATAGTATTTTCTTATTTTCCCTTATTCTATATATATTTTCTCTTTTCCTCTCTCATTATGTATATATCTTCATTCATTATGTATATTCGTTATGCTTTCGATAGTTTTTGCTTTCTAGCTTCTTTACATGTGTTTTCTTATTAGTTAGGGTTTAACTAAGTAGTTTCTTTTTGAATTAGTAGCTTCTTTTTTATTTAATAGCTTCTTTTTGTGTTTTAGTAGATAATAAGCCTTTGATTTTCTTAATGCCACGGTTCTTTCCAAAGGTAGTTTTTGTATGAACCGGGTGACTCTTCCCAACGATGGATGGCGTGACAACCTTCTTAAGGGACTGAGTCCGTTTTGGTGTTTAGGTAATAATAGTAGTAGTTATAAATAAAAAGACCTAATTAAGTCATGCTCGAAAAGTCAAACATGCTTCACTTGGTACCAACACACTTAACTATGTGCTTATGGTTAAAAACAAGTTTTTTTGGAAAGAAATAGCTCTAGTTAGTGACTTTGTGACTCTTGTGTTGACTTAGGTAATCATCGAGTGGTTTAATCGAACCATAGTGATTTTCAATCTTGAATGTGGTCGTTGTGGGCCCTCGACTCTATCCTCTTTAACAATCCTATTGCGTGAGAGGTGAGATGTGCCCCGAATGTGTTTCAAGGAGAAATCTTAAGTTTTGCTTGGCTTGAGAAGTGATTGTAGGCTTTACTTGATCCGCTTAAATTTTTCCATTGCCCACCAATGTTGTTATCCCTAGACAACCCATTTGAGCCTCGAGCCTTTCTCGTTTGATAACCATGTTACGAGCCTTTACTCATTTTATTGTGACCCTCTCTTAGCACCCGAGCTTTCCTTAACTCTCTTGTGGTCTAATTGGATAAAAATATAAGTTTGGGGGAGAGATGAGGAGCTCGAAAGAGGTATCAAGTCACAAAAAGAGAAAATAAATGATGAGAAGGAAAGGCAAGAAAAGGAAAGAACAAAAAGAAAAATGCAAAAGAAAGTGAATAAATGGAAGAGTTGAAGGGATGCAAAGAAAAGTAATGATACAAAGCATGGAGAAATCAAAGAGGGAGAAAATGAATGTCATGATCAAGAAAGAGTGATGCTAAGTCTCTCTAGTTCCCCAAGGAAAAGAAAGTGCCTCAAAGAATTTGCAAAGCATGAGCCGAGAACAAAAAAATGGAGTGCTTAAGGAAATATGAACCCGCTCTACCATAGTATATTCAACCTTAGTCCAAAAGCCTTCATTACATTCCGAAAAATACCTACGTGATTTCAAACTGAGTGAGCTTACATTAGTGGCGATCTGCATGAGGGGCAAGCCTATGGTACTTAAAGCCGTACTCGCAACATTCTCTTGAGAGAGATGAGTGAATATTTCGCAAAACGTTTTTGATTGAGTGCTAAAATTCTTAAGTGAGATAGGCAAACGGAGAGTAGAGGAGGAGGAGTTTGGAATCCACAATGACCTACATGAAAGAGCGAGCTTGCTTGATGAATAAGGTCAACTCTTGATGCTCAAGTGTCCCATTAGAACTATATGTGCATAAATGTTTAACTTGTCGCCTTGTTGATAATATATAAGTAGTGTGGGTAATTGTTGGTCCCAATTGATGTGTGAATGACTCACCTTTGATTGGTTGGAATGGCCCTTAACTTATGGAGGTGAGAACTATTTTATTTGCTTGAGGACAAGCAAAAACTTAAGTTTGGGGAAGTTGATAAGTGGGGATTTTGACTACTTATTAGCGCCTTTTAGCTTTTGTTTTAGTCTAAAAATATTGAATTGTGTTCCCGAAACTGATGAAATGTGGTAAATTGCAGGAATGTTAGAAGATAGACTCACGAGATGAAATCCGACTCAAAAAGGAGTAATCTAAACTCAAGGCAATAAAAGGCACAGAAGCTTACAAAGTGCGGACTTCAAAATTTCATCTGCGGCCGCAGATGATGACGGAAAACCCAACAGACTTTTGTGCAAATTGCGGACCGCACATGAATTGTGCGGCCGTAAAACCTGGGCTAGGAACAAAGTTCAGAGAATGTGCAAATTCCCAAGTTCCAAGTCCCTCAGAATTACGGACCGCACAGGAATTGTGCGGCCGCAAAAGCAGTGCCTTGCGGCCGCAGAAATAAAGTTACGAACCACAGAAGACCAAGTTGGGGCCGCAAGTTTAAATCTGCGGACCGCAGAAAAACTGCCTCGCGGCCGCAGATCAGAATTGTGCGGCCGCAGACATCCAGTTCCTGACAAGTTGAAGAAACCTGCGGACCGCACATGGAATTGTGCAGCCGCAGAACCTTCGGAGGGGCAGTTTTGTCCGAAATTGTCAGCTTTGTATAAATAGAAGTGTTTTACGAAATTAGGTCAACTTTTGACATCAGCAACTACCGTAGTCGTTTCTCTTTGCTTCTTTTAGTAGTTTTTCATATTTTGGGATATTTTAACATAGATTTTATCATTTTGATTTTACAATATGAGTTTAATTAGCATTTCTTCTTCTATTTCTTCAATTTCAAGCATGAGTAGCTAGATGTTTACTAGGGTTATTACCCAACCCTAGTGTGTAAACCTTACAGGTGTTTAATTTAATGCTTGTTTATGGTTGGGTGTTTATTATTTAACCTTGTTCATGCTTTAATTTGTGGAATTAATAGTTGCAAACATTAGTTCATACCTATTTGACTTAATCTCTACTTGAGAAAGAGAGACTTAGTCTAGGAAAACTTGGCTAATAAGAAATTGGGTCAATCGAGAGATTGATATTCCCAATTAAAGTGTTCAACTTAGAGATAATAATAACCCGACTTGAGCTTTTATCAACCATTTTGTGCAATACCCATTTGGACTTCAGAAAGCCAAATTGGGCAAAATCAATCTCTGATCGAGAGGTATTGAGTGGGTAATTGAGAGTTGATAGCTATAATACACCTCGATCAACAAAACACGCATTAAGGTCTATATCCCATTAGGCAAACACCTAGGTAATGGTCATAGCCCTAGGCTTTTTAGAAACTTGAAAAACAACAAAAAACAATTTCTTAGTTTCATTTCTTAACTTTGCAATCTTAGTTTAAAATAGGCATAGAAACAACCCCAATTCGTGGAAGTGTAAATTGAGGTAATTCAAACTCACGTACTACAATATATACTCCTAACTCCCATATATATCTCCCTATGAAAATCGACCCTGACTCCTGTTGGGTACTGACCGTTTTATATCTTTGATTTGAGGTATGAGTTGGACGAGATCAGTCCACTTTTAGCAGTTAACTCAAGCTCACAGGCCTTAGCAATTTCGGCATCAAAATCAATGACACCAGCTTTGGCCTCTTCCAAGGTTTTTCTCCTCATGTTGTATGATCTCATCCAAGTCACACCTCTATTCGAGGTTATGAAACGGTCGATTGCAATAATAATACACAACAAGGAGTCGAGATCGAATCCATAGGGAGCTTAGATGAGATTAGTGGTATATATTTGGACAAAACACGTGAAGTATCTTGGTTTCACTTCCACAAATATGGTTTTATTTTTACTTCTAAAATTACGTTAATGATTACAATTCTAAAGATATAAAATTAAAGAATATTGTTTTTGGATGGTTTTCAAATATATAAAAAGTCCTAGGGCTTTGACCTTCATCTAGGTGTTTTCCTAACAGGTTGTAAATTTTAAAGCTTGTTTTGTTGGTCGGGGTGTATTATAGCAATCAACACTCAAATACCCACTTAATACCTCTCGGTAAGAGAGTGATTTTGTCCAATTTCGCTTTCTCAAGTCCAAATGGGTATTGAACAAAACAGTTGATAAAATGCTCAAGTCGGGTTTTACTATCTCTAGGTGCAACCCTTTAATTGGGACTATTAATCTCTTGATTTTATTTCAAATTATTGTTAGCCAAGTTTTTCTGGACTAAGTCTTTCTTTCTCAAGTAGAGACCAAGTCAAATAGGCATAAACTAATATTTGCAACCAATAATTCTACAATTAAAGGCAAGAACAAGGCTAAATAATAAACACCCAACCATAAATAAGCCATAAATCTAACACCCATTAGGTTCACACACTAGGGTTGGGTCACAACCCTAGCTAAAACTTTAGCTACTCATAGTGGGTATAGAGGAAAATAGAGAAGAAAAGATGATAAAACTCATATTGCAAGACCAAAATATAAAAATCCAATGTTAAATCACTAAAGTAAGCTAAATTTGCCTAAAGGGGTAAAGAAAAACGGCTACAGGACTTTCAATATTCAAAACGTAACCTAATTTCGTGAAAATAGTCTATTTATACAAAACTGGAATTTTTGGACAAAATTGCCCTTTCGGAGATTCTGCAGCCTCACAATTATATGTGCGATCTGTACTTCGCTTCAGGTCTTGACATGAGTTGATTCTGAGGCCGCACAATTCTAGATTGCGACCGCATCTCTCATGTTCTACGGTCCGCACAATTTTGGGTGCGGCCGCAGTGGGCTCTTCTGCGGACCGCACATTTCCTCAGTGCGGTCGCATAGTTATTTCTGCGGCCACACAATTATTGTGTGGTCCGCATTTCTTCTTAAGCTTGAAATGAAACTCTCTGAACTTTGGCTCTTACGTAGCTTCTGCGGCCGCACAATAATTGTGCGGTCCGCACTTTGCACTAGGGCTTTGTTGATTTTCCTTCACATTCTGCCGCCGCTGATAGAAATCTGCGGTCCGCACTTGAGTTTTTGTGCCTGATTTTTGTCCTTGTTCAGATCACTCCTTCTGCGTTGGATTTCATCGTAGTGGCTCATTTTCCAATACTCCTACAGGTAAGCATATTTCATCAGTTTTTGGGAATACAATTAGACACTTTTGGACTAAAACAAAAAGTAAAAGGCACTAATAAGTAGTCAAAATTCCCACTTATCAACTCCCCTAAACTTAAGCTTTTGCTTGTCTTCAAGCAAATAAGGTAATTCCCACCTCCACAAGATAAGAGCTATTCCAGCTAATCTAAGGTGAATCAAACACACATCAATTGCGACCAACAATTACCCACAACACTTGTGAATTATCAACAAGGCAATGATTTGAAGTTTTAAGCACAAATAGTTCTAATATGATACAAGAGCATCAATAGTTGACTTTACCCATCAAGGAAGTTTGCTTTTTCATGTAGGTCATTGTGGATCCCAAACTCCACCTCCTCTACTCTCTGTTAGCATATCTCACATAAGAATGTAGCACTCACTTCAAGGATTTGTGAAAAGTTCGCTTATCTCTCTCTAAAGAATGTCATAGGTACGGCTCTAAGTACCATGTGCTTTCCCCTCATGTAAATCACCACTAATGTAAGTTCACTCGGTTTGAAATCGCGTAGGGATTTTTCAGAATGTAATGAAGGCTTTTGGACAAAGGTAGGAAATGTTGGAATAGAATGGGTTCATCTTTCCTTAAGCACTCCATTTTCTCTATTTGGCTCATTCTTTGCCGACTCTTTGAGTTATTTTCTTTTTCCTTAGGGGAACTAGAGACATTTAACATCACTCTTTCTTGGTCATGATATTCGTTTTCTCCTTCTTTGTTTTCTCCATGCTTTGCATTTTTGCTTTTTTTTAATCCCTTCAACTCTTCAACTTATTCACTTTCTTTTTGCATCTTTCTTTCTTTTTCTTTGCCTTTCCTTTTCTTCATTTCTTTTCTCTTTTTGTACCTTGATACCACTTTTAAATTTCTCATCTCTCCCCAAACTTATGTTTTAGCCAATTGTTTCTCAAGAGTGTTAAGGAAAACTCGGGTGCCAAGAGAGGATCACTATAAAACGGGTAAATGCTTGTAACATGGTTAACAAATGAGAAAGGTTTTAAGCTCAAAAGGGTTGACTAGGGATAACAACATTGGTGGGTCAGGGAAAATTTCAAAACAGGTCAAGGAGAGCCTACAATCATTTCTCAAGCCAAGCAAAACTTAGAATTTTGCCTAGAAACACATTCGGGGCAGGTTCTAGACCATTCGCACAGGTACTTGGACTTGCAACAAAATATTTCACTTCTCACACAGCTGGATTGTTCAAGAGGATAGAGTCGAGGACCCACAACAACCATATTCGAGATTGAAAATCACTAATGGTTCAATTAAACCACTCGATGATTGCTTAAGTCCACACAAGAGTCAAAAGGTCACTAACTAGAGCTATTTCTTTCCAAGAACTTGTTTGTAATCATAAGCATGTAGTTAAGTGTGTTAGTACCAAGTGAAGCATGCTTGACTCTTCTAGTTCGACTCAATTAGGTCCTCTTATTTATTATTACTATTGTTCTTACCTAAACATCAAAAATGGACTCAATCCCTTAAGAAGGTTGTCACGCCATCCATCATTGGGAAGAGTCACCCGGTTCACACCTTTGGAAAGAACCGTTGCATTAAGAAAACCAAAGGCTTATTGATTATTTAAACATGAAAAGAAACTACTAAATTAAAAAGAAGCTATTAAAGTAAATAAGAAGCTATTAGACTAAACATTAACTACTGAGAAAACAAAATAAAGAAGCTATGAAGTAAACTGTTAAAAGCATAAATGAATATACAAACTGAGAAAGGAAAAGAGAATATATATATCAATAGAGAGAGAAGAATATGTACATAATGAAAGTAAAAATAAAAAGAGAATGTTATCAGTTATTACAAGCCAATGTCAAATGTCAAATCAAAATAGACTCCGCCCCCTGAATAAAAATAAGCATTGTCCTCAATGCTTAACAAAATAAAAATAAGGAAGGGAAAGAGTAGAGAGGACTCCCTATGTGGTCAGTGTCCATAGCAGCATCACCTCCCTCAGGCTCCTTCAACTGGATCTCATCATCCTCTTCTCGGGGAGTAGCTGGGTTGGTGAACATCTGTAGCACCGCCTCAGCCGTGTGGACAGCGAGATCTGGCTCCTCAGACTGGCCAGCTGGTGCCACTGGTACTGATGGTGCTGCTCGGTCTACTGGTACTGATGGATCTGTCTCCATCAGTAAGTCAAATGGAAGATCTCCAGCGGCTGCTATCTTGGCCACCTCTCGTCTCAATTTGTCAACTGATTTCCTTGAAGTCTGATATTTCCTCATCTTCTTCACCTGCTTCCCAAGCTCCTCAATTTCTACCCTATGTGCCACCAAGGTGTCCATGATGGTCTTATGATTCTACAATATTTTCTTCAAAGTTTCCTCTACTGACGGAGGAATCTGGGAAGCTGGGGTAGAAGTCTGAGCTGCAACAACACTGGATAGGTCAGACAGCTTTGCAGTAGCTGTCTGCATCCAATTGTTGAGACTCGCCAGTGTCTGGGAGACTCGCAGCGCAGAGAGTGGATAAGTAGAGGAGGAAGGAACTTATACTGATGGCCCTGAAGATGGAGGTGGAGGTATGTCAGTTGTATCGGTGGAAGGCCTGGCTGTTGTGGAAGGCATGGCAGCTGAATCTACAACTACCACCGATGGCTCATCAGACTGCCTACAGTAGTAGTCAAATTACCCTTGTTCTTTGGGTTCCTTGGGTCCTTCAGAGAGTACCAGAAGAAGGGATGCTTAGCCCTAACCTTCGTATCAAAGCTCATGGGCTCCACCCCCGCATCTGTGAGATACTCCGTGATAGTGTTGGGATACGGATATGAGCTTTCACCCTGCCTGACAACCAGAGACATGTTGGCCGACATGATGGCACCCACATTGATTGGGTACCCGGCCATGATGGAAGCAACTAGGACTGCTCGAGGGATTGGGAGATTGTTTTCATTCCGGCTTGGGTCTTTGTGACAGTTGTTGATACCCAATTTTGCCCTCATATTTTTCAAATATATAAATACTTTCAAAATAGCGTATTTGTATCATTATTTAGTTTATAAAACTATACAAGCATTTTCTATAATTTATTCATAATTCTTAGAGCTTTAAATTAATTTTTCTTATATTCTAATTATAGATAAAATCCTTTAAATTATTTTTGTGACGACTTAAATTCCTAAAATAATTGTTTTGCACCTATAATATATGTTTCAAACATTTTATTTCATTCCAAATAACTACATTAGCATTTTTAAGCTATTTATCTAATTTTGCAATAATGGTCTATATTCTACAAATAATGGCGTTTATTATATTATTTATGCCAAAGTATCATTTTATATTGTTATATGGTTGAGTTATTCTTTTTAAAATAGTTTTACAGCATAAATATTATTTTTACCATTTATTAGAAGTTTTAATAATTTAATTTTTAATTAATTTTTAAGGGTTTCAAGAGCTGGCCCAAAATAGGCTAATGTTCGGACCACATTTTGACCCAACCCATTAGCCCAACACCCCAATTACCCCAAGCCCAACACCAGCGACCCAATACCCTATACCCGTCCATTAACCCGACCCAGCTCTTTTAAAATCCTGGCCGTTGATCTCTAAGATCAAGGGCCCACAATCAATCCCCTATTTTATTATCCTAACCCCTAACCCTAATCCACATTCCCTCTTGAAACGCCGCCCTAAAATACTCTCCCCTCTCTCCTATCGAAACCCTAGCCGCCCTTTCAATCTTCTCTGAATCCATCAATCATGGATTCCTTCCATGATTCTTTTGCTTTTTATGTGTTACCTCAGTATTATTTGCAAGACTATGGTGTTACATGGTATTTGCCCCAATTTTGGCAAGTATCAGTCCTCAAATCGGATTCCACCACCTTCAACCTTTGAGATTTAGACGATATTTTGTCTATATGCACTCACTATCAGGCTATATGGTCCGATTCAGTGAGATTTTTGACCATTTGTGATTTCCTTTTGAACTAGGGTTCGATATTTTTCTTTATTCTTTAATGATTTTTCATTGATACTCTTTCCTTTCTCGTGTTTGACCGATATTTTTCTTATTCTCTGCTCAATCTATTGTATTCCCTTATTTTAAGTGTTATTTGCATGTTATTTTTCCTTATTCTCTGTTTAATTTATTGAAATTCCTATTCTATGTATTATTTGCCCTAAATTGATTCTAAATGATTCTGGCATATTTCCTTATTTTGTGTATAATTTTACCATGTTTCCTATTTTATGTGTGAAATATGCTACTATATAAACCCCTCCCCTAAAACCATTTTAGAGAGATTTGAATCTTGATCCCTGCTACTGTTTTCACGACTCTCTTCTCTCACTCACTCACTCACTCACTGTTACACTCGAACACTCTCTAAATTATTGAACAATCTCCTCCGGTGCAAGCACTGCTCGGAGCCCATTCTCGAGGCTCTTGTGAACTCTGAAGCATCGGGGATTTGGGGTTTTTGCTATTACACTCTTCATTCTTTGATTCTGCTACTGGTTAGTGTCTAAACTCTTGCAATGATCAATTTCCCTCCTTCTTTTGCAATATGTTTTTGAACTTGCATGAGCATGATTCAACTATGATAATGTTCAATATTTTGATGTCAGTATGTGTTAATTAAACACATGAGATAACCTACTGTTTGTGTTATGCTTCTCTATGATTTGTACTTTGTGATCTCTTGTCTTCTGAGATGGGGTTTGTACCCTGTAGAATCTTAACATGTTTAGTTTTGGACTTCAATAGCAGTCCACTTCAACATGAGCTTGACTATTATGATTGTATGCTGTTAAGTTACCAATTTTTGCAGATTGTGTTTAGATATTACACTAACTCTATGGAAATCCCCCCTTTACTTGAATGAACCTTTTGGTACTGAGTTCTGTGTATATTGGAATGCTCTTTGTGTATTAGCCCTAACTCTACGGAATGCTGCCCTAAAATCTGCTTTAAACTTGTTTCATGCTATCCTGATTTTCTAAAAGACAAACACACTATTTTCTTTTGACTAGGACTTTACTCCTACGCTAATGCTTTTCCAGTATGCCTTTGTTCATTTGCTATTCTATCCTTTCTGTGATTATCAATGTGTGTATCCCTCCATCACGGCTAAGTATTGATTAATATGGCATTAGGGTAGACTTAACTTAATTTAGACCGTTAGGTTTCAACCAGTTCAACTTCATGCAACCTATGTGTGTCTGCAAACCTGTTTCTTCTCCTAATTCCTATGATGGTTGTCTATGTGGTACTTTGGCTATGTGAACCTTGCTGAATTTACTGGGCTACTTGACCAGTTGTGTTGTATGCTCAGTCTGGTGATTTCTGTCCACTCTTCTTACTTGTTACTCTGATATTCTAAATTCCTATTCTTAGCCGGCTGAAAGCCAAGGCTACCTAGGTTCTATTGTTAGCCTTCCTAGTGTGAGCACTGCTCGGGGTCCAACTGAGGCCCTTGTGAACTCTGACATACTAGGGTTTGGTCCTTTAACCTCCAAAACTATCCCTAATACTCTACTTCCCTATCATGTATTGTGTTCTATATTGGTTGTTCCAAGTGGTACAACACTTAGTGCTATGGCTCATTGAAAGTGGTCTGAACTCCCTATGGATCTGTGATCGTATGGTTCTTTATTGAAGGCCTAAAGTATGTTATGCCAGAAGTAATGAAGTCCCAATAAGGCTCGGTATTTAGTTATTGTATTTGGGCCTACTATAGGCCTGTCTACTGTTATGTAATATTGTTACTTTATTCATTATTGGACCTGTAGTAATATCCTTTGTATAAACAATTAGGGTTGTTAGTAAAAGGGAATGGGGTAGATTTTAATATTTACATGCGATGGGTAGATAACATGCCTATAGGACTTAATAATGTGTTTGTTATATGTGTCGTTCACTCTCTATGTACACTATAGAGATCATTCTATTAGGAGAAGCACACACTCACATTACTTGTCTACTAGCAAAGCCTGAGCTCAAATGCTTCAATTATCCTTGTCACTACATGTTATTAGAAAACATGCCCATGGGAAATAAATATCGTTGAACATTCCTTCAATTTGCATTGCTAGAAATCATGCCTATAGGATTTGGATCATTTCATTTACTACTGTATCGCACTGTTCACTAGAAACCATGCCTATAGGACTAAGTATAACAATAAAATCAGTTCCAGGTGCTAATCGTTAAATCTCCTGCCTATAGGATACCACAATTCGCCTTAATAATTGTTAATGATGCCCCTCTCAACATTGTTTATTGTTCACTTAGACCACTATCAAAAGCGTGAGTAATTATGGGTTTCTCCCGATAGATTCTACTGTATTTACTACATAAATCACTTAGACGCAACATCTACAAGATTAATAACTGGAAATTTGTAATTTCAACAATCAATATGCGACAACTGTACAATCCTGTCTATGGGCGACGCTTGGTTTTCTGAAACTGCTTGCATGCCTTAACACCTTGTCACATAGAAAGCATGTCTATAGGGATCTAAGTTCTTCATTCTGAACTGCTCAACATACAATTTGTCTTGCGTGCATTTGTTGCTTAAGTGTGGAGGCAAACTTGAGCCTTGACTGCCTATATGTGAAGTCCAATGTGTTTTGTATGCCGCCTAGTTTTGACATTTCTGAGCAGCCTTAGCGAGGTATAGAACCATCCAATACCTCCTGGACCATAGGTATGGGACGGGTAGTGCACGCATAGGGTACGACCTATAATTGAATTAGAACGCTTTTAGGTAACAACTTTAACATAGAAATTGGGTAGCAGGAGATGATAGTCTGTGCCCGCTGAATAATTTGAGTAACACCCCATCTTGATGGAGTTATGAAGTATTATTTATGTTGCACGGGGTGATCCTTTAGGCTAAAAAACTTATGATCCCCCTCCTCTTTATATGTTGTTATTAGATCTAAATAGTTGTATCCCTATATTTGCACTAAGATCTGTATTAATCATGATATAATAAAGTTCTTTGACTTCTGAATTCCCTTTGTTTACATGATCACCTAGCTTAATCGTAATCCACATAATCTTAAGTTCGATCGGGACCCACAGTTATGGACCTCGAGGAGTGCCTAACACTTTCTCTTTGAGGTAACTTGAGCCCTTACCCGATCTTTGATGGCGTTGACTAGTCGAACAGAGTTATCTGCATAATAGGTGCCCTAACGCACCTTAAACATCGTTAGGTGGTGACTCTTCTCCTTTAGCACTCTATCTCCCAATCTAAGAGGAGTTGTCACGTGTCGAAGCCCGCTTTTCGTGAGAAACAAAATGGGCCGCGACAGCATGGCGACTCTGCTGGGGATTTACACTTAGGCTCTTACCATAATGAACTTGGCTTATGTGGATTAGTTTTCTTTGTTATAAAATGCACATTCCTTTTCCATCTTTATTTGTTAGATTTGCTATTACATGCACATCCCTTTCCCGTTCACCTTTACTTGTTTAAAACCATTATAGCGTGCACATCCCTTCCTTCTCCACCTTTATTTGCTTAAATTTGTTATAACATGCACATCCCTTTCCCTATTCGTCCTTAGTTTCTTTAACTGCTATATATTAGCTATGTCATGTTTCTCCCACCCCTACTCCATTGCTTACTTTATTATATTCCCTATATTCCACGAACTAACTTCTTTTTTTGTCTTTCCTTTTACGCCCTTTATGTTTTATCTTAATACTGCGTTTATTGCTTTCACATATTTATCATGCAAATACTTGACAATGTGTTATTATTGCTGCATAAAGCATGCTCCACATCATATTCCACTAGTGCCCAACTAATACCATAGTGGCACTTGATGAGAGTCCGCGCTCTTCCAAAATTACCCTTTAAATTGGAAAGGCTTATTTGCGGTAAACTAGTCGATCAACGGTGCAGTCGACGGTTCCGTGCCTTTCCCTTTCAAGTTGTCCACGTGAGAGTACCAGTCTAGACCATTCTAGAAACCCTACTCCAACTTGAAATGTACATGCATTGCTAAACCTAGTATGGGTTAAAGCATTATTAACGTAACAACCTGCTAAGATGAACCTCGTCCAAAGTCCGACGGGATTTCCACAATCCTAATGGACGCTATCATACTATGTGCATTACTTGGAAAAAAATATTCCAACGTGTTGATCATTATTGCATAAAGAATTTTGGCATTAATAAAATGACGCAAATGTTGGCATCAATCTTCTCCAAGGTTACGTGTCGCTTAGGCCTACCTCGGGCACAATGAGGTCCCCAAATTAGGATGCGAATTATTGCATGACTTTGTGAAATATATTTTAATATTGCAAACACTCTTTTAATATTCCTTACTAACTTGGTTACCTTTTGCTTTTTCTTTCTTTTGATTATTCCCATTCCCAAAGGTTGGTGCGTGCATACTGGCATCTTCTCAAGAACTGGACCGCTGCACCATCCCGGGCTTGTCGAGTTCCTGGGTAGCCTGGCAAATTAGTATGAATTACTTTTAAAAATAGTTTTGAGCATTTGAGACATTTTTCAGTATTCTGTTTTGAAATAATTTCTTGAGCCATCAAGCTGCACTTGTTGACGTTTTTAAGATTTTTTTTAATGCATTACTGCTTTTCGTATTTGTTATTATTTTTACATTTTTCTTTTCAGTATTATTATTACCTATCTCGATGAACCTACGACTGTGACATGTAATGAGACAACGCAATATGAGGATAGTGATTCAGTCAATCATTACTGACAATGCCGCCAATTTAAACAGCGATTTGATGAAAGCCATGTGTTAAACGTTCAAGATCAAGCATAGAAACTCCACGGCATACAGACCGCAAACGAAAGGAGCTGTGTAAGCCGCCAATAAGAACATCAAGAAGATACTAAGGAAGATGATAGATAATCACAAACAATGGCACGAAAAGTTACCATTTTCCCTACTTGGATATCGCACCATGGTTCGTACATCAACTGGGGAAACTCCTTATTTGCTGGTCTATGGTACTGAAGTCGTCATTCCCGCCGAAGTAGAAATTCCTTTCTTTGAGAATCATAAAAGATGCTGAACTCGGTGATGTAGAATGGATATAAAGTCGTTATGAACAACTGACTCTCATTGATGGAAAAAGGATGAACGCAGTATGTCATAGTCAGCTTTACCAGAACAGAATGTCTAGAGCTTTTAATAAAAGGGTCATGCCCAGACAATTCACACCAAGGCAGTTGGTGCTAAAGCGGATCTTCCCGCATCAAGATGAAGCCAAAGGGAAATTTTCACCCAATTGGCAAGGGCCCTACATGGTTCATAGAGTACTAACAGGAGGAGCACTCATACTTGCAAAAATGGACGGAGAAATTTGGCCAAAACCTATCAACTCAGACGCAGTCAAGAGATACTATGTTTAGATTATTTACATTTCTTCATTCGATGTAACTGAACTTCACTGGACCTGATTTTCGTTTAAGAGGGGATACGTAGGAAGCCCTGTGGGTTCGGTCACATCTCAATAAGATCTTCATTATGCCATGGTCAGAAATTAGGGCAGAATTTTGAGGAGACCCTAAAAGTTCTAAAGCAAGTCCAGCCAATTTCGTTATATGCAGAACAGTCAAAGAATTGCTTTTAAACTGGGGCAGAATTTTGAGGAGGACCCTCAAAATTCTAAAGCAAGGAAGTCGCAATGGCTCTAAAATATGTCATAGTCATTGGTTTATCTAGCTTACTTGATATTGCATACTACAATATTTTAAATAATTACATTCATCAAATGCACGCATTTCTTTCGAAAAAACATTATTTCTATAAACAGGCAGATGATACCTAGGGTGACTCAAACAGGATCTCAAGACAGGAACACAAGTAAAGCACCTACAAAACTCACAATTTTTCTTTGGATGTAGGCATAGTAAGACAATAATATCTGTAGACACATCAGGTCACTACCTTCAAGATAGCAGATTATCTATCCCAAGCATCTCCAGCTAAGAAATACTCTACTATCACTCATCGTTTTCTTGCATGAGGCTAAGCTATGCCTCCTAACTGCATAAGGCTAAGCATTAACTTTCTTTGCAAGAGACTAAGCATTGTCTCCTTATTGCATGAGACTAAGCATTGTCTCCAATTTTGCATGAGGCTAAGCCCTGCCTCCTCAACTGTATAAGGCTAAGCACTGCCTTTGTTTGCATGAGGCTAAGCACTGCCTCTCCAACTGCATAAGTCTAAGCATTGCCTTTCTTTGCATGAGACTAAGCACTGTCTCCTATTTTCATGAGGCTAAGCGATGCCTCTCTAACTGCATAAGGCTAAGCATTGCCTTTCTTTACATGAGACTAAGCACTGTCTCCTATTTGCATGAGGCTAAGCCTTGCCTCTCCAATTGCATAAGGCTAAGCACTGCCTTTCTTTGCATAAGGCTAAGCCCTGTCTCCTCTCCTAGCATAAGGCTAAGCATTGCCTTTCCTTACATCGAGACTAAGCATTGTCTCCTATTTTGCATGAGGCTAAGCCCTGCCTCCCTAATTGCATGAGACTAAGCATTGTCTCATTTCTTTGCATGAGACTAAGCATTGTCTCCTATTTGCGCGAGGCTAAGCATTGCCTCCTTAACTGCACAAGGCTAAGCACTGCCTTCTTTGCATGAGACTAAGCATTGTCTCATATTTTGCATGAATCTAAGCACCACTTCCCTTACTTATATGAGACTAAGCACTGTCTCCTATTTTGCATGAGGCTAAGCCCTGCCTCCCCCCTCTTGCATACGGCTAAGCACTGCCTTTTCATCAAGATTAAATACTATCTCTACTACGCCATCTAAGACCTAGCACTATCCTCTGTTCACCTAGGGTTAAGCATTGCCCTCATCTTACACAAGACTAAGCCTTGTCTTGTCTCATCTTCGCATGTGACCAAGTATCATATCTTTGCACTTCATAGGCTGAAATATTGCCATTTTATCTGAAGGCGTCATAGTTCGAAGGCATCATCCTCATAGCCGAGAGACACTATTCCATGGCCTGAGGATCTCTCGAAATTGTACATCATTATTCAAAGGCGTCATAGTCCAAAGGCACCATCCTCATGGCCCGAGGACATCATTTCATGGCCTGTGAATCCCTTATTATACACTTCATAGTAAGGCTGTCCAACGGGACGGGCCGTCCCGTCCCCCAAGTCCAACACCAGCAACCCAATACCCTATACCCGTCCATTAACCCAACCCAGCTCTTTTAAAATCCTGGCCGTTGATCTCTAAGATCAACGGCCCACAATCAATCCCCTCTTTTATTATCCTAACCCATAACCCTAATCCTCATTCCCTCTTGAACTGCCGCCCTAAAATCCTCTCCCCTCTCTCCCACCGAAACCCTAGCCGCCCTTTCAATCTTCTCCGAATCCATCTCAATCATGGATTTCTTCTATGATTCTCTTGCCTTTTATGTGTTACCTCAGTATTATTTGCAAGACTATGATGTTACATAGTACTTGCCCCAATTTTGGCAAGTACCAGTCCTCAAATCGGATTTCACCGCCTTCAACCTTTGGGATTTAGTCGATATTTCATCTATATGGACTCACTATTAGGCTATATAATTGGGGTGTTGGGCTAATGGTTTGGGCCAAAATGTTGTGCGAAACTTAGCCTGTTTTGGGCCAGCTCTTGAAACCCTTGAAAATTAATTAAAAATAAATTATTAAAACTTCTAATAAATGGTAAAAATAATATTTATGTTGTAAAACAATTTTAAAAATAATAACTCAACCTTATAAAAATATAAAATGATACTTTGGCATAAATAATATAATAAACACAATTATTTGTAGAATATAGGCCATTATTGCAAAATTAGATAAATAGCTTTAAAAAGGCTAATGTAATTATATGGAATGAAATAAAATGTTTGAAACATATATTATAGGTGCAAAAAAATATTTTTAGGCAACTAATTCATCACAAAAATAATTTAAAGGATTTTATCTATAATTAGAATATAATACAAATTAGTTTAAAGCTCTAAAGATTATGAAAGAATTATAGAAAATGATTGTATAGGTTTATAAACTAAATAATGATGAAAATATGCTATTTGGAAAGTATATATGCATTTGAAAAATATGAGAGCAAAATTGGGTATCAACAGCTGCCCCTCTTTACCCGGGAATGGTGAAAGAGTTGTCGGGTAAAAAAGATGATGACCGATTTTGACCGAATTGAACGAGGTATAATATGATTTGAAAAAATGGGGGCCGAACCCTGGTTCCTGAGTTGCCTACATATCCCTGGTGTTATGGGAATCAGGTCATGTGTAGTTCTGGATCCAACTGTGAACTGAACCGATGGAGTTGTTATAGGAACGGTCGTATACTTCGGAAAAGGGTTCTTTTGGGTAGGACAATATCAGATGAATTTGCGCGAAATCATGAATGTGAATCTGAAATGTTATGGATGTATCTCAAAACGAGTATCTGAAAGGTTATCAAGTAAAAATGGGTAACTAATGGTGGTTGGTTATGTTTGAAATAATTGCACGATGTGAACATTGAACGAAAAACGGAGCGAAGATTGCTCTCGTTAGGAGAACGGTTACTTCCTGGATTACTTGCAAAACTTAAAACACGATGCATGTAAGTATATATGGATTATTGCGAAAATTCAAACTTGATGCAAATTCCCTTTGGACCATGAAGATTGTCTTCGGACGGTGAGGATGATATCCTTAGACCATGGCGTCATGGGCTATGAAGTATGGTTGTCCAACGGGACGGGACGGGACAAAATTAACGGGACGGGACGAGACGATATTTAGCCGGGACGGTGGCGGGACGGGTCGAAACGGGACGGGATAAATGGGATGAAACAGTAGGCCTATCCCGTCCCGCTAACAAACGGGACGGGACGTGAAGGGATGGGACGGGACGAGACGGGAAGGGACGGACGGTAGGCCCATCCCGTCCCGCTAACAAAAGGGATGGGACAGAACGGGACGGGACGGGACGGGTTCGCAGGCCTTAAGTGCCGTTTTAAAAAAATATATTTATGCATTGAGTTTGGCAACGGATATTCTTTTGACAATGACTAAGTTTTTAATGTTAGCAACAACTAGTTTTTTGACTTATTTAATAAAATTAAAAATTAAATGAAAATTAGGAAACTAAGTAAAGAATTATAAAATATTAAAACAAAAGACTTGTAATGAAATATTCTAGTAATTATAAATTTATAATAGAGTTATAATTTATTTAATATAATTTCAAGCCATTAAGTAACTAAGTAAGAGTGTAAGACAATTCATAAAAAAAATTCAACGCTTAGAGCCTTTTATTTTATTAATAGAACTTTCAAATCTCACATACAAATATAATTCTTTTGAAGAGCACCTAATCTACGCAACCACCTTCTAGGAAGGGTTCTGTTTGAACTAGGCCTCTTAGTAGCCAATTACAAATTATCATACTAATATTTTTATGCTCCTATATAACTTCGTTGTAACTTATCTATAATTTCTCTCGGACATTGTTCTGGAATTGGCAATGTTGATTGATGTTCCATGAGTTCCATGTGGTCATCGCTCCCAGTGCTAAGTATCTCATTGTATTCTTCTTCTTCCCTAGTGGTTAATTTTTCAAAACCAAGATTTCTTCTTTCTGAATTAATCCAATCTCTGAATAATACGAATATCTCTAGCCTGTCCTCCGCTAATGAATGTCTATGATCTCTGATTTGAAATCTTGTCACGCTAAAAGCAATCTCCGATGCTATTAATATTATAACATGCAGGGGGTTGGGAAAATGAAGTTTTATCAACATGAGTCATTTCATCTATATGTTTTCTAATTCTAGGAAAAGGGTTAGGATTAAGACTAGGATTAGGATTACTACTACTTTCACCTTTACTACTGTTTTTACTAGTTTTTTAAAGCCAAATACATTTTTAGGTGCCATAATTTAAATATGAAATTAAATTTAAAAAGTTAACACAAAAATTAAACACACAAATGAAATACAAAAATAGAACACGTAAAGTAAACACAAAAATTAAGTACTAAAATGATACGCAAAAATTATGTATTAAAATTAGGAGATGGAACGAGTGCACCTTGATTAAATATTGAAACTTGAAGAAATTGCCTAGAATATTGCTCCAAATACTTGATGAATTAATTTGAAACTTGAAGTTGCTCCAACAATTTGCCCAAATACTTGAAACTTATCACTTGATAGTTGATAGTGAGTAAATTGAGAGAATAATATAGATAGAATGTAAGAGATTTGAGAGAGAATGATTGATTTTTGTGGGAAAAAAATGAAGAAGGATGGGGGTATTTATAGTAGACAATAGGACCAAAGTATAATTTAATAAACTTAGGGGTTATATTAAAAGTTAGGGGGGAGGGTTGAGGCCAATTATAGCCGTTTTTTGGCCGTTGCCCAACGACTAGAATTCAAAAAACAAAATAATAGGACACGGGACAGGCGGGACAAGCCGGAACGGGACAAAATGGGACGGGACAAACGGGATGAAATGGCCATCCCGTCCCATCCCGTGTCCTGTTTAACATGGGCCTATTCTGTTTAAAATTAAGTGGGACGGAACGAGACCGGGACGGTCCGATTCCATGAGATTTTCGACCATCTGTGCTTTTCTTTTGAACTAGGGTTCGATATTTTCCTTTATTCTTTACTTATTTTCGATTGATATTCTTCCCTTTCTCGTGTTTGACCGATGTTTTCCTTATTCTCTGTTCAATCTATTGTATTCCCTTATTTTAAGTGTTATTTGCATGTTATTTTTCCTTATTCTCTGTTTAATTTACTGAACTTCCTATTCTATGTATTATTTTCCCTAAATTGATTCTAATTTATTCTGGCATATTTCCTTATTTTGTGTATAATTTTATCATGTTTCCTATTTTATGTGTGAAATATGCTACTATATAAACCCCTCCCCTAAAACCCCTTTAGAGAGATTTGAATCCTGATCCCTGCTACTGTTTTCACGACTCTCTTCTCTCACTCACTCACTCACTGTTACAGTCGGGGATTTGGGGTTTTTTCTATTACACTCTTCATTCTTTGATTCTGCTACTGGTTAGTGTCTAAACTCTTGTAATGTTCAATTTCCCTCCTTTTGCAATATGTATTTGAACTTGCATGAGCATGATTCAACTATGATAATGTTCAACATTTTGATGTCATTCTGTGTTAATTAAACGCATGAGATAACCTGCTATTTGTGTTATGCTTCTCTATGATTTGTACTTTGTGATCTCTTGTCTTCTGAGATGGGTTTTGTACCCTGTACCTCTTAACATGTTTAGTTTTAGACTTCAATAGCAGTCCACTTCAACATGAGCTTGACTATTGTGATTGTATGCTGTTAAGTTACCACTTTTTGCAGATTGTGTTTAGATATTACCTTAACTCTATGGAAATCCCCCTCTTTACTTGAATGAACCTTTTGGTACTGATTTCTGTGTATATTGGAATGCTCTTTGTGTATTAGCCCTAACTCTACGGAATGCTGCCCTAAAATCTGCTCTAAACTTGTTTCATGCTATCCTAATTTTCTAAAAGACAAACACACTATTTTCTATTGACTATGACTTTTCTCCTACGCTAATGCTTTTCCAGTATGCCTTGGTTCATTTGTTATTCTATCCTTTCTGTGATTATCAATGTGTGTATCCCTCCATTATGGCTAAGTATTGATTAATATGGCATTAGGTTAGACTTAACTTAATTTAGACCCTTAGGTTTCAACCAGTTCAACTTCATGCAACCTATGTATGTCTGCAAACCTGTTTCTTCTCCTAATTCCTATGATGGTTGTCTATGTGGTACTTTGGCTATGTGAACCTTGCTGAATTTACTGGGCTACTTAACCAGTTGTGCTATATGCTCAGTCTGGTGATTTCTATCCACTCTTCTTACTTGTTACTCTAATATTCTAAATTCCTATTCTTAGCCGGCTGAAAGCCAAGGCTACCTAGGTTCTATTGTTGGCCTCCCTAGTGGGAGCACTTCTCGTGGTCCAATTTAGGCCCATGTGAACTCTGACATACTAGGGCTAGGTCCTAGTCATTTCTTTAACCTCCAAAACTATCCTTAATACTCTACTTCCCTATCATGTATTATGTTCTATATTGGTTGTTCCAAGTGGTGCAACACTTGGTGCTATGGCTCATTGAAAAGGCTCTGAACTCCCCTATGGATCTGTCATCGTATGGTTCTTTATTGTTACTTTATTCATTATTGGGCCTATAATAATATCCTTTGTATAAATAATTGGGGTTGTTAGTAAAAGGGAATGGGGTAGATTTTAATATTTACATGTGTTGGGTAGATAACATGCCTATAGGACTTAATAATATTTTTTCTATATGTGTCGTTCACTCTCTATGTACACTATAGAGATCATGCTATTAGGAGAAGCACCCACTCACACTACTTGTCTAATAGCATAGCATGAGCGCAAATGCTTTAATTATCCTTGTCGCTACATGTTATTAGAAAACATGCCCATAGGAAATAAATATCGTTGAACATTCCTTCAATTTTCATTGCTAGAAATCATGCCTATAGGATTTGGATCATTTCATTTACTATTGTATAGCATTGTTCACTAGAAAACATGCCTATAGGACTAAGTATAACAATAAAATCAGTTCCAAGTGCTAATCGTTAAGGATCCTGCCAATAGGATACCACAATTCGCCTTAATAACTATTAATGATGCCCTTCAACATTGTTTATTGTTCACTTAGACCACTATCAAAAGCGTGAGTAATTATGGGTTTCTCCCGATAGATTCCACTGTCTTTACTACATAAATCACTTAGACGCAACATCTACAGGATTAATAACTGGAAATCTGCAATTTCAACAATCAATATGCGACAACTATACAATTCTGTCTATGGGCGACGCCTTGTTTTCTGAAACTGCTTGCATGACTTAACGCCTTGTCACATAGAAATAATGTCTATAGGGATCTAAGTTCTTAATTCTGAATTGCTCAACATACAATTTGTCTTGCGTGCATTTGTTGCTTAAGTGTGGAGGCAAACTTGAGCCTTGAGTGCCTATATGTGAAGTCCAATGTGTTTTGTATATCGCCTAGTTTTGACATTTCCTAGCAGCCTAAGCGAGGTCTAGAACCATCCAAAGTAAAGGTCCAATACCTCCTTGACCATATGTATGGGACGGGTAGTGCACTCATAGGGTACGACCTATAATTGAATTAGAACGTTTTTAGATAACAACTTTAACATAGTAATCGGGTAGCAGGAGATGATAGTCTGTACCCGCTGAATAACATGAGTAACACCCTATCTTGAGGGAGTTACGAAGTATTATTTATGTTGCATAGGGTGATCCTTTAGGCTAAAAAACGTAGGACCCCCTCCTCTTTATATGTTGTTATTAGATCTAAATAGTTGTATCCTTATATTCGCACTAAGATCTGTATTAATCATGTTATAATAAAGTTCTTTGACTTCTGAATTCCCTTTGTTTACTTGATCACCTAACTTAATCGTAATCCACATAATCTTAAGTTCAGCCGGGACCCACAGTTGTGGACCTTGAGGAGTGCCTAACACCTTATCTTTGAGGTAACTTGAGCCCTTACCCGATCTTTGGTGGAGTTGGCTAGGCAAATAGAGTTATCTGCATAATAGGTGCCCTAACACACCTTAAAAATCGTTAGGTGGCGACTCTTCTCCTTTAGCACTCTATCTCGCAATCTAAAAGGAGTTGTCACGTGTCGAAGCCCGCTTTTCGCGAGAAAAAAAATTGGCCGCGACAACAGCACACAAATGTTTGCCACCCTTTTGCTTAAAAGTTGAGGGTGTTCCGCAGAATGGGAACCCCTGCCGTGCTCCATGGTGGTGGTGGTCCTAGAGTTGCTAGTATCTCAGCAAGCCAAGGGCGAGATGCATCACCCATTGCGAATTTCTCTAAATACTGCACCGACTCCATATCCTCGAGCCCCAAATAAGTGTTCAGGGTGCTCTGATCAAATCGTACTTTCAAGTTCCTGACCTTAGTTCTCTTCTTGATGTGCGCCACATTGGCGTAGAACTCCCGGACTAAGTGATCTTTGGCATCTACTACGCTTTGCGTGAACCATTTCCACCATTTTCTCTCCCAAAACTATTTTGCCATATTTGGATTGTACCTATCCAAGTCTTTGAAAAAACCTGACGCTCAAGCGTGAGCGATCTTTGCGGCCACCACTCTCGGAACCTGTTGAATGCAGTCAGGCTCACAAACCTATCTTCCCAGACTTTCTTCTTCTTTTACCTCTCCAGGACTGCAACTCTGGTATCACCCCCCCCCCGACCATCATCCGGAATATCATCATCATCATCAACTGTGACTGGTGCGGCGGGGGCTCGAGTAGATGAGGGCTCCGAAGCCTGATTGTTCCCTTCTGACCCCTTAGAAGTACTCTTAGAAGAGGTAGGCTCATCTTTCAGTGGGTATCTGTCCTGGGGCAGTTGTGGTTATGATTGCATAACAGGCTGCCTTTGCACTGAGTCGCCCTCCGATGCTTCCCTAGACGGGGCATATGAACTTGACTCAGAGGGCTCTGCAGCCCTACCTCGCCCTGCAGTTGCCTTTTTAGATAACACTTTTTGCACGGAGAGTGGTAGGGTACCCCTACCTTGGCCTCGGGAGGGTTCACCCCTCCCCTTGAATGTATCACCTCGTCCCCGTTATCTAACCATTGTCTGCAATACATAGAAACAGGAATCAATTATAGTTCATTTCCAAAGTATTAGATAATTGTAGACAAACAGTATGCAGGTTGGGGGAAGTGTGGTCCGCACATTTTTGGGTGCAGCCGTAGATAGGCTTGTGCGGACCGCATAATTGAAGTGCGGTCCGCACAATTGAAACTTAAAAAATAACAACTCTCTGAAGACAGAGACTTGCTTGATCTATGGTCGCACACACTTTTCTGCGGCCGCGGTTGAATTTCTGCGGACAGCACAATTTTAAGTGCGGTCCGCACAATCATTCTACACCAAATGCCCTAGCCTACTGATCTGCGGACCGCATAATTCCTTGTGTGGCTGCACAATTCAAAACTATATCGGGCAGATTCTTAAATTTGGTAGTAGCAATTTATACATGATACACAATTTACCCATCCCCAAATAGCAAATAAGAAGTTACCCACACAAATGTAAGCTCACATGATGATGAATTTGACATTAGGCCTAAAACATATCTTAATTAATTATGAACAAAATTAAGCAAATTGAAATTTTAAAGATGAATTGAACATACCAGTAATGTAGTGATGCTAAGGAAGAATCAAAGATGATGAAATGAGTGTTAGATGCTTGAATCAGTTGAGTGTATTGTGTTTGACTTTGTGTTAATTGTTCAGAGTTCGTTAAGTCTCAACAGTAGTGAGAAGGCTACTATTTATACTTGACTGGTTAGGGCAAAAGTTAAAGAGTTGAGTGCGGCCGCACAATTTTGTTTGCGGTCCACACTCCTTTACCTATTACAAATTTACTGTTTGTTGATCTTTGGTCTGCACATTTTTTAGTGCGGCCGCAGATTATGGTACGGACCGCACATTTTCTTGTGCAGCCGCACTTTGGCCATTTCTCTGACATGCACAACTTCAGAGAGTTTGCAATTTTTGATCTCCATTTGTGCGGCCGCAACAAGAATTGTGCGGCCGCATATCCCTTTCTGTTGTGGCCTTCAAAATTGTGCGGTCCGCACTTTTTTCACACTTAGCCACTTTTACTGAGCACAGTTCCTACAAAGCACACTCATTCCTGCGACACACTTCAAAACCAGTTAGCACAAAACAAGACCTAACTAAAGAAGAAGAAAAAGGAAAAGAAAAAGAAACATGGGTTGCCTCCCAAGAAGTGCCTGATTTAACGTCGCGGCACGACGCAGATTACCATCAATCACTTGAAACGAATCACTGCCACTACGTGGCCATCACCAAATTTTCCCAGATAGGTCTTCACCCGGTGACCATTGACTCTAAACACTTCATCATTTTTATTCTTCAAGTCCAATGAACCAAAGGGTGTCACACTCACCACTTCAACCGGGCCACTCCATTTAGACTTCACCTTTCCCGGAAACATCTGTAACCGAGAATTGAACAATAACACAAGATCACCTTCTTTAAACTCCTTGTTCTGCATTTACTTGTCATGGAGGTAATTCATCTTCTCCTTGTATAAGGATGAACTTGTATATGCATGGTACCAAAATTCATCTAGCTCGTTCAATTGTGCCACCCTTAAGTTGGAGGCGACATCCCACTCAAGATTTAGCTTCTTCAAAGCCCACATGGCCTTGTGCTCAAGTTCCACTGGAAGATGACAAGCTTTTTCAAACACTAACCGGTATGGAGACATCCCAATCGGTATTTTGTAAGCCGTCCTATAAGCCCATAAAGCATCATCAAGTTTCTTTGACCAATCTATTCGGTTGGCATTCACTATTTTTGACAAAATACTTTTGATCTCCCGGTTGGAGACTTCCACTTGTCCGCTTGCTTGAGGGTGATAGGGGGTCGTGACTTTGTGAGTGACACCATACTTGCTAAGCATGGTATTAAACGCTTTGTTGCAAAAATGTGACCCCACGTCGCTTATAATGGCCCGCGGAGTACCAAACCTTGTGAAGATGTTCTTTTTCAAAAATGCCACCACACTTCTAGCTTCGTTGTTGGGTAGAGCAACAGACTCAACCCATTTTGACACATAATCCACAGCTACCAAAATGTCGGTGTTCCCACAATAGCTTACAAACAGTCCCATGAAATCAATACCCTCCATATCAAAAATATCAATTTCCAAGATGGTGGTGAGGGGCATCTCATTTTTCTTTGAAATGCCACCGGCCCTTTGACATTCATCACAACGCTTGACTAGATCACTTGCGTCCTTGTAGAAAGTAGGCCAATAGAATCGACAACTCAACACTTTGGCCGCCGTTCTTGCTCCCCAACAGTGACTACCGTAGGGTGAAGAATGACAAGCCCTAAGAATTTCAACTTATTCCTCCTCCGACACACATCTTCTAATCACGCCATCGGTACAAATTCGGAAGAGGTACGGTTCATCTCAATAATAGTCTAAGCAATCCCATTTGAGCTTCTTCCTTTGATTTGAAGAGAACTCATCCGATACAATACCACTCACAAGATAATTTGCTAAATCAGCGAACCATGGCATCTCGATCATTGAAATGGCTAGAAGTTGCTCGTCGGGGAAGGAGTCATTGATTTCAAGGCCGTTATGTGGCCTCCCCTCCTCCTCCAAGTGAGACAAGTGGTCTGCCACTTGATTTTCACTGCCTTTGCGATCTTGGATGTATAGATCGAACTCTTGCGATAAAAGCTCCCATCTCATTAACCGAGCCTTTGAATCTTTCTTGCTCATAAGGTACCGAAATGCCGCATGATCCGTGTGGACAATCACTTGTGTACCCATCAAGTACGTGCGGAACTTCTCCATAGCAAAAACAATAGCAAGGAACTCTTTTTCGGTCACAGTGTAATTGTCTTGGGCATCATTTATGGTCTTGCTAGAATAGTAGACCAGATGAAAGATCTTGTTGACGTGTTTCCCCAAAACTGCTCCGACCGCCACATCACTAGCGTCACACATGAGCTCAAAAGTCAAGCTCCAATTTGGGGTGGTGATAATAGGAGTAGTTGTCAATTTGAACTTGAGCAATTCAAATGCCTTCATGCAAACCTCATTGAAATGGAATTTGGCATCTTTCTCCAAAAGCTTACACAAGAGGTTCACCACTTTGGAAAATCCTTGATGAAACACCGGTAGAACCCCGCATGACCCAAGAAGCTCCTCACTCCTTTCACGGATGTTGGAGGTGGAAGTTTAGAAATCACCTCTATTTTCGCCTTGTCGACCTCAATGCCATTCTTTGAAATTTTGTGGCCAAGAACAATGCCTTCCTCAACCATGAAATGACATTTCTCCTAATTCAACACCAAGTTCGTCTCTTCACATCTTTCCAAGACCTTATCCAAATTTTTCAAGCAATCATCAAAATAATTCCTGACTACTGAAAAGTCATCCATGAATACTTCAAGGAAATCCTCCACCATGTCCGTGAAGATAGCCATCATACACCTTTGAAAAGTCGTCGGTGCATTGCATAACCCAAATGGCATCCGCGAGAATGCGAAAGTACCATAAGGACATGTGAAAGTAGTTTTCTCTTGATCCTCCGGAGCAATAAGAATTTTATTGTAGCCGGAATACCCATCAAGAAAACAATAGAAAGCACGGCCGGCTATCAAGCATTTGAACTAGGAAGGAAAGTGGGATATGATCATTCCTTGTGACTTTGTTGAGCTTGCAATAGTCCATACACACTCTCCACCCGGTCACCGTTCTTGTAGGAATCAACTCGTTCTTGTCATTGATAACCACCGTCATGCCCCCTTCTTTGGGACACATTGCACCGGAGAGGTCCACGAACTATCGCAAATGGGGTAAACAACCCCTGCATCTAACCACTTGATGAACTCCTTTTGACTACCTCTTGCATTGCTTCATTTAGCCTCCTTTGATGTCCAATGGAGGGTTTGGAATCTTCCTCCAAATTAATTGTGTGCATGCAAAATGTGGGGATTATTCCCCAAATATCCGCCAATGTCTATCCAATAGCTTTCCTCCTCTTTTGTAGCACCGCCAATATGGAGTCTACCTGCACGTTAGTCAAATAAGAGGAAGAATAACCAGTAAAGTAGAACAAGGGCCAAGAAATTCATGCCTGAGATGCGGAGGCAATGGCTTTAACTCCAAATTGGGAGGCTCCTCGATTGAGGGCTTTGTTGGAGGAGCTCTGCGATTTTCAAGATCCAAGGACAATTTGCGGGGTCTATAAGTGTACGACCCCATTCCTTGCAATGAGTTCACGCATTTCATGCAGCCATCCATCTCGTCATCATCAAGGTTAAACAAAACGGCCTCCAAAGTATCATCAACATTCATCGTGGCACTAGTATAATCAATAATCACATCAGTTACCAAGTCCACAAACGAACACACTTCATTGCTCTTCGGTTGTCTCATAGATTTGCACATGTGGAACACCGCCATTTCATCACCAACCCGGAAAGTGAGTTCACCGGCTTCCACATCAACAAGAGTCTTCCCTGTAGCAAGGAAAAGGTCTACCCAGAATAATCGGTACCTCATAATCCACTTCACAATCAATAATCACAAAATCCGCCGGGAGAATGAATTTATCAACACGAACCAACACATCATCAATGATACCTAACGGTCTCTTCATGGTATGATCCGCCATTTGTAATCTCATAGATATGGGTCTTGGTTTCCCAAATCCCAAAAGTCTTGAAAATCGAATAGGGCATCAAATTAATACTTGCCCCAGGATCACAAAGAGCTTTAGCAAAGTCGGCACTTCCAATGGTACAAGGGATTGTGAAAGAGTCGGGATCTTCCAATTAGAAGCCATTGAGTGCACAATTGCACTCACTTGATGAGTCATCTTTATAGTTTCACAATCCATCGACAGCTTCTTTGTCACCAATTCCTTCATGAACTTTGCATAACCGGGCATTTGCTCCAAAGCCTCAACCAATGCCACATTAATAGATAGACTCTTTATCATGTCAATGAACTTTTTAAATTGATTCTCGCCATTTTGCTTGGCAAGACTTTGAGGATATGAAGGAGGAGGCCTTGGCATTGGTGACTTAGCCTTTGGCACTGCTGGTTTTGGTATGTCAACAATGTGCTCCCTAGACGGGTTCACTTCCTCTTGAGTCTTCTCCACATTGTCATCAATATCAATTCTTACTTCATTATTTTCTTGCACCACATTGTTCGAGATCTCATCTTCTTGTACCACTTGCTCATCATCCATAATTTTCCTTTGACTTGAGGTGGCTGCATCCCCACCTTTTCCACTCCTTGTAGTCACGGCCATGGTATGTCTCGTGTTGTTCCTACCTTTGGTTTCACCATTGTGTCACTTGGTAGTGCCCCCTTAGGACGAGTGTTTAAAGCTTGTGAGATTTGCCCCAATTTAACTTTCAAATTGCGAATTGAAGTGGTGTGAGAGGCTGGTTGGGCATCGGAGTTGGCATTCTTCTCCATCATTTGTTTAAACATGCTCTCAATTCGTCTCATCTCATTGTTGGAAGAGCTTGGACCATGGGAATGGTAAGGAGGCGGGTTGTTCGGTTGTTGATACATCGGGGGCCTTTGAAACTCGACCCCCGATTTCCTTGGTTATTGTTAGATGCCCCTTGGTTGTTGCCTCCCTAATATTCTTGACTATTGCCACTCCAATTGCCTTGTTTATTTTGACCATTCCAATTTCCTTGATTGTTTTGATTGTTCCAATTCCCTTGGTTGTTTTGATTGTTCCAATTCCCTTGATTACCATGAGGTCGCGGTTGTTGTTGATTCGGGCCTTGAGAGTTGTTTCTTTGTCCTTGGAAATTGTTCACATATTGTACTTCCTCCTCTTGGTCATTGTAATATTCATCTTGATCAAACCCACTATCTTCTTGCACATAATGTTCCGCACGGATTTGCACTTGAGGACCCTTTTGCCTTCTCCTATTTACCATCATATTAACTCCCTTCATTGAATTTACTTGCTTAGGACCTTGCACTTGTTGAAGTTGAGCATTGGCTAATTGATTCATTGTGGTGGTCAACTCAGCAATTGCTTGCCCATGATCATGCAATTCTTTATGTAGGTGAATCACTTTTGGATCACCTTGAGGAACATTTGCTCTACTTTTCCATGCCCATGAAGTATCCGCCATTTCATCTAAGATCTCACAAGCTTCCGCATATGGCGTTGTCATGAAATTTCCACCGGCAAGTAGATTGACCACGCATTGATTGGTAGTATTGATCCCCCTATAGAAAGTTTGTTGAATCATAGCCTCTGTCATGTCATTGTTTGGGCACTCTTTTACCATAGTTCGGTACCTCTCCAATTTAATCTCGTCTCTAAGAGTAGCCATATGCCCGGGAGAAAAGAACTTAGAAATAAATTTCTCCGCCAATTCATCCCATGTATGGATGGAATGGTTTGGCAACTTTTCTAACCAATCCAAGGCTTTTTCCCATAGAGAGAAAGGAAATAGCCTCAACCTTAAAGCATCCTCGGAGATGTTTGTCTGTTTACTCCACCAGCAAGTGTCCAGAAAACCCTTTCAAGTGTTTGTACGCATTTTGATTCGGAGCCCCGTTGAAGAATCCACGTTGCTCTAGCAATGTGAGCATAAGATTTGTGATTTGAAAGTTGCCTGCCCTAATGCGGGGCACGACTATGGCACTTGCATACCCTTCATTCGGCAACACCCGGTGTGGAGCCGCTCTTGGTGGATTTGGGGGTGGAACGGGAACGGTGTCTTGAGGCGGTCGGCCTCGTCTATTTGCTTGAGGTTCACGAGGAACTTTTCGACTTGGTCATCTTCCATGTACACATCCCCCAAAGGCATGTTTCTGAGAGGATCATTGTTTTTGAGAGCCATTGTTTCACCTACAATTGTTTTACCAAAAAAATTAGTAACACGGAAGGAAAAAAAGACAATTCACACACAAAACCAAACATATAGCTAAATCCATTTTTATGCTCCCCGGCAACGGTGCCAAAAATTGATATCGTCCAAGTCACACCTCTATTCGGGGTTACGAAACGGTCGATTGCAATAATAATACCCAACAACGAGTCGGGATCGAATCCATAGGGAGTTTAGATGGGATTAGTGGTATATATTTGGACAAAGCACGTGAAGTATCTTTGTTGCACTTCCACAAATATGGTTTTGTTTTTACTTCTAAAATTACATTAAGGATTACAATTCTAAAGATATAAAACTAGAGAATATTGTTTTTGGATGGTTTACAAATATATAAAAAGTCCTAGGGATTTGACCTTCATCTAGGTGTTTGCCTAACGGGTTGTAAACTTTAAAGCTTGTTTGGTGTATTATAGCAATCAACACTCAAATACCCACTTAATACCTCTGGGTAAGAGAGTGATTTTGTCCAATTTCGCTTTCTCAAGTCCAAATGGGTATTGAACAAAATAATTGATAAAATGCTCAAGACGGGTTTTACTATCTCTAGGTTCAACCCTTTAATTGGGACTATCAATCTCTTGATTTTATCCCAAATTATTGTTAGCCAAGTTTTTCTGGACTAAGTCTCTCTTTCTCAAGTAGAGACCAAGTCAAATAGGCATAAACTAATATTTGCAACCAATAATTCTACAATTAAAGGCAAAAACAAGGCTAAATAATAAACACCCAACCATAAACAAGCCGTAAATCAAATATCCATTAGGTTCACACACTAGGGTTGGGTCACAACCCTAGCTAAAACTTTAGCTACTCATAATGGGTATAGAGGAAAATAGAGAAGTAAAGATGATAAAACTCATATTGCATGGCTAAAATATACAAATCCAATGTTAAATCACTAAAGTATGCTAAAGTTGACTAAAGGGGTAAAGAAAAATGGCTACAGGACATTCAATATTCAAAACTTAACCTAATTTCGTGAAAATAGTCTATTTATACAAAGCTGGAATTTTCGGATAAAATTGCCCTTTCGGAGGTTCTGCGGCCGCACAATTATATGTGAAGATGACACTTCTCTTCAGATCTTGACAGGAGTTGATTCTACGGCCGCACAATTCTAGATTGTGGCCACATCTCTCATATTTTGCGGTCCGCACAATTCTGGGCGCAGACGCATTGGGCTCTTCTGCGGACCGCACATTTCCTGAGTACGGTCGCATAGCTGTTTCTGCGGCCGCACAATTATTAAGCGGTCCGCATTTCTTCTTGAGCTTGAAATAAAACTCTCTGAACTTTGGCTCTTACGTAGCTTCTGCGGCCGCACAATTATTAAGCGGTCCGCATTTCTTCTTGAGCTTGAAATAAAACTCTCTGAACTTTGGCTCTTACGTAGCTTCTGCGGCCGCACAATAATTGTGTTGTCCGCACTTTGCACTGGGGCTCTGTCGATTTTCCTTCACATTTTGCGGTCGCAGATAGAAATCTGTGGTCCGTACTTTAGCTTCTGTGCCTGATTTTGTCCTTATTCATATCACTCCTCCTTGAGTTGGATTTCATCGTAGTGGCTCATTTTCCAATACTCCTGCAGGTAAGCATATTTCATCAGTTTTAGGGAATACAATTAGACACTTTTGGACTTAAACGAAAGCTAAAAGGCACTAATAAGTAGTCAAAATTCCCACTTATCACAGAGCGTAAGTTTTCTCAACAATGAGGGAAGCCACTGGATGCTTAAGTTCTTCTTTGAGTTAGGTTACCTCTGCAGAAAGGTTTTCCCTGGCGGACCTAGCAGATTTGAGGCTAACATCAAGGTCATAGACAGTTGAACTAAAACGCCTATTATGCTCAATATTTTTCATGTACTTCTCTTCCAGCTGGGCGTGTTTCGCACCTGTAGCAGCAAGCTCTTCAATTTTGGAGTTCAAGGTTGCCTCTAAGTTGGTCACTTTTTCAACGGAGGCAGCTTCGCGTTCGGTTTCAGCAAGAACGATGTTATGGACTTCATCCCATTTGGCTCTGGCTTCGTCAAATCTAACCCTCAACGGGCTAATTTCTTGGCTAAGAGTTACCACTTCTTGCTCACTTTGCTGCAAACGAGCCTCCAATACAACAGCCTTAACAGCTTTGGCTTCCAGTTCTGAAAGGCGAGAGACATATTTCTCCTGCTCTGTCAAAAGTTGATCACGTGCGGAGGTAATCTCTTCCTTTTCACAAATCAACCTCTGAAGGCCCTCGGAAGCAAGAATGTTGGCCTACAAAGTAATAAGGGTAAAATTCAGGATATGTTCATACCCAAAATTAAAAGGAGTAATAAAGAAAGAAAGGAACGTACCGCTACGGCTTGTGCATGGCGTTATTCAACAAACACTCGCCAGAGAGTGCCTGAATCTTTTCCCAGTCTTTCTCTTAAGCCAAAGACTTCAGATAATTAGCAAGCTCCACCGGCCGGGATAGCAAGTTGCATCCCGTAGAGATCAAAAGAGTAATATTCCTCCTCCTTTGTGGATCTTTAGAAAGGGCAGCATAATTTTGCCCCAAATTCCCATGAACCGAGGGTTGTGGAAGAGGAACACCTTCTTGGTGGTCAGGTACGGTCGGTGGAGATAATGTAGTAATTGCATGTGGAATAGTGGATGAAGATGGAAGTGATGTAGCAGTTGCTGGTGTTAGTGAAGATGGAGATGAAGTTGATGGAGTTGAAGAGTGAGAAGCAGCTGCATCAAATACAGTGCTGGTTGTTGGATGCTCGCCAACCAAAAATGGCAGGGACCTGGTACTCAGCCCCGCACTACCGGGCACAGCAATTGGGGCCCGAAAATGGGAGTTGATTTTATTTACCAAATCAAACTCTCCCCAAAGTGTCGAGGCATTGTCCTCGGTTGGTGTAACTATCTCAACAGGTCGAGCATCATGTTGAGATGGTGAGGATCGTCGTCTTGTATGTAGAGAAGCTCCCTCATAACTATCTTGATTGATCCCTTCTTCATCATCGTAGATCGTCACGGTGTCTATGACTAGTCCGAAAGGAGGTCCAGTCACCATCGCTACCGGAGATGACTCGGGGGCATCGGTCCTCGCCCTCTTATTCTTTTCCCTTGCTACGGAGGAGCGTCTTCACTTTGGTTGTTTGTCTTCCGGCCGGGGACTCCGTAAAGAAAAATTTGCTCCTGAAGCAGGCCCGGAGACACCTGCTCGAGTAAGCGCCTCCTGAAGCAGCCTCGCTGCATCAGCAAGATTAACCAAGACATCCTCCTCGGGAACAGCAACAGAGCCCACAGGTAGACCTAATTTCATAGACAAGTTAGAAGGGATCAATCAAGATCTACACATGAAAAAACTTGAAACAAGGTGAGTTTGAATTACCATGATTCTTGCCCTTCCACCCGTATTTAGGGGCCAGTTCTTTCCACAAGCGAGTCTCGGACGTCGTAACGTCCAAGATCTTTTGTACCCACCGGTCCAAACCTTCAACCACCGGGAGGATCCATCGAGTTGCTGAAATAGGCAAAGGATGGAGGATCAATACGGCTATAGAAAAATATTTAGTAAAAGGAAATATTAAACAAAGAGCTTACGGGTGCAGTTCCAAGCGGTCGGAAAGGATAAAGTCGTTGCCGGAATGATGTCTTTGGTGGTAGATGCAACGAACCGTTCCATCCACCCACGGTCATTGTCATCATCCATGCTAGACAACAGAGCATGGTAGCCATGCTTGCAGAGGTTTATCATTCCCCCGCAGAAGATTTTGGGAGAATAGAGATTCATCATATGAGTTAAGGTTAGCTCCTCTCCAGTCTCCTGGAACAAAGCTGAAGGCAAGCAACCGTCCCCCACGCAGAAGGACTTACTTGTGCCAAACACACTTGGTAGCGGAGGCAAAACTCCACAATCACGGATTCAAGCTCTCCGCTCAAAGAGAACGCTCCCAAAGTAAAGGGATACGTGTAAAAATATGTAAAACCCTCCTTGGGTAGGGTGAATCGCTCTGATAGATTAGGAGCAATGATATCTGATTCATGGCAGCGGTAGTCTTTCTTTACAGCAGGAATGCTAGAAGGACATATGGAAGAAGGATACCTACTGACGGCCCATGTACGAGAGTTAGCAGTAGGGAATTTCTCTTCGGAGTCTTTTGTGGTAATAAGACTTCTGGGGATGATCAAGCCCATTATTGGGGGAGCAAAGTCCTCGGCCTTGTTCTTGCTCTTTCAAAAACCGGTACGCTTTGAGGAAGAAGTCATTGTATGGAAGAATGAGAAGGTTTTTTGTTTGAAGAGAATTAGAAAAAGATGAAGAGCATGATGCAAGTTAGATAAGAGAAGCCTGAATAATTATGAAGTATAAGGGATAAGGTCGATACGTATAAATAAAAGTTTTGATGGCTAAATTCATGGCCATGATTACCTCGATAATCGGCAAAAGTTGTGCTGAATCATAGAATGACGCGTGTTCGAGGCATTAAATGCGGAGAGACGTGCATCTAATCAACCGTCAGAAGACTTCAGAGGGAATTATAGTAATTCCCTCCAAAATATATTTCTACCAACTTCCCGGTAACACAAAATTATGTCACCGGAAAGCAGGGGGACTATCTGTATAGGGTAAAATATGCTATGACACGTGGCCATCCAAAAAAGGGACACGTGGAACCCAAGACGGGGGGCGGCCAAAGACCGAAGGCAACTGTTTCATTTCTCACCGGAAAGAATAATGCTCATAAAGATGTGATAAATGTTTTTCACCTGATAGCATTTAATAGAGAATATTCCATGGAATTAAGAGAAATTACCTGTTACAGAGAATTTGGCATTTATGTTCATCGTTACATATTCATCAATGTCCCTCATAATTGACATTAAAGAAGGGCACGATCCTAGGACCTCCTTCCCTAGACATAGCTATAAATAGTGAGCTCAGTTATCATTGTAAAGGACACAAATTTTCTGTCAAACTTACGCTACATTCTATACAAAGCTTAATACTATCTTATCTTCTTACTTTTTAATTTCTTTGTTGTTGTGCCCGAAAACCCTGTTCCCGGAACTGTTGCTTCTACTGTTTTGTCTACATCCTAAGGCTAAGTATTGCACAATTCTTCGATTATTTTATTATTTCAGGATCAAATTAATTCATTTGTCTAGATACTACGTATAAATTCAACTGTACTGTTTTACGGATAAACAATAATGTCTTCGAAAAAAATGAATTTCATGAATTGACTATATTATCAGTTGAAAAAAAATAATTATTGAAAAGAATCTAAAAAGACTTGAATAATAAACTACATATGTATCTATAATGTTACAAAGACACAAAACTCAAACACAAATTGCTAATTGATCCTTTTAGACTTTGCAAGTGGATTCCATATTAGATAAAATTATAATTATAATTAATTATAAAAATATATTTTTTGTATTATTACTTGAATAATGCTCCTATAATTATCTTCTTATAAGATGATACTTGGAATACAATAAAAATCCTTTCGAATTTTTTACTTCAATTTCCCTAGTTGCAATTAGTTTTTTTAATTCTTTAGTATAGGCATAATATTTATCATAAGAAAGCCGGAGTTGGAAAAAAAACTGGAGTGTCATCTTTGTTGAAAAGTTACAATTAATTTTCAAAATTTCACTATTTCCATATATGTCACGACCCTAAATCCAAATCGTTGTGATGGCACCTAATCCAACACGCTAGGTAAGTCAATTAATAAAATAACATAATATAATAACACTGATGTGAATCAAAGATTAGGTAACTGAATTTATACAATTCCCAAAGGACTGGTAGTACAAATCATGAGCTTCTAAGAATTAGAGTTTGCAAAGCTAGTATGAAATAAATACATCATCGGTTCGAATGTACAAAAACAGATTTTCATAAGTCTAAAGCTACCATGAACTAGTAGTTGTAGCTGGAATGCAGGTACATCTTCAAATTCAGCTTCCGTCGTGCACAGCAACATCAGCATCCAACATCTACACGCAAGGTGCAGAAGTGTATTATGAGTACTACCGACCCCATGTACTCAATAAGTAACAAACCTAACCTTAGGTTAAAAGTAGTGACGAGCTGGGACAAGGGTCAGAGTCCAACTCCAATAACCAGCAATAGTTCATAACAGTATAATAAAGATGGTACAAGAAATAACTCAACCCGTTCACAGTTACGGAAAATAGGCATGCTTTTCAAGTATAACAGTAGATCCCAAATCTTTCACCGAAAACTCCAAAAATATATATGTAAGTTTGAAAACTGTGATTCTTCCAAAAAAAAAAACCTTTCAACAGCATATAAGATATTTCATTTTCAGATAGCATGAGGGAATTACATCTCTATGCCTACATGTCAATATACAAGTGAAATCATGAATGTCCCCAAAATTCGGGTAGCGGGAGGAAATGCATCTCTATGTATGTATTTCAAGTACGCATGTCAAATGCTATGCATCTCAGTGATGAACTCACGTACTCCACTCTCAGAGTACTCAACCACTCATTATTGTACGGGGCAGGTCCAGCCCAGGGAAGATTCATCCCTCAATATAAATAGCAACTGACAGTCAGTCACTCAATACGATTTAGGGAAAATCCAGCCCAGGGAAGATCCATCCCAAATATAAATGTTTAGGGCAAATCCAGCCCAATACAAATGAACCAAAATGCAAATAAACTAGGGCAGATCCCGCCCAATGCAAATGAACTAGGGCAGATCCAACCCAATGCAAATGAATGCTAGCAATTGCGCCCAATATGGGTGTGCAAACTCCGGAGGGACCGATCCAGCCCAAGCGCTATAATAAACAAAATCCTGGCATAAATCAATAAATCTTGTTGCGTCATGCCGCCCGACCCCATAAAAATCACTCACAACAGGCCCTCGGCCTCACTCAGTCATCAATCTCTCCAGTCTCTCGGGCTCACAACACCCATGCTAAGTAGCCCAAATCAATGATATGAGATGTGATAATATACAATAACAGAGACTGAGTTATGATATGTAATCATGAATATGATTGAGTACATAACTGCAATTAAGCAAATAACTTATCAGCAAAGAACGACCACTGTGGGTCCTAATAGTACCAGCATATAGCCTAAACATAATTTCTAGCATGAATTCCCGCTCAAGTGCTCTAACATATAGAGTACAGTAAAAATGTTCAGATAAAATAGCTACAAAGTTCCATGGAATCGACTAAATCATAATTCACACGGTGCACGCCCACACGCCCATCACCTAGCATGCGCGTCACCTAAACATCAATCACATAACACGTAATTCGGGGTTCCATACCCTCACCACCAAGTTTAGAAGTGTTACTTACCTCGAACAAGCCAAATCCAATACCGAGCAATCCAAGTAATGCTCCAAAAAATGCCATCCCGCACGTACCGACATCCGAACGGCTCAAAACTAGCCAAAAGAAACTCAATACATCAATTAACGCCAAAGGAAACAAACACAATCAATAAAGATCGAATCTTTAATCAAAAGACCAAAATCAACCCAAAATTCAAATCCAACCCCGCACCTCGGAACCCGACAAATCTCAAAAAATCTGACAACCCATTAAATTACGATTCCAACCATACTAGTTTGACTCAAATCCGACTCTGAATCGATATTCAAATCTCAAAAATTATTTTTATGAAACTATAGACTATTCCTCCTATTTGTCTTTAAAAATCAATAATCAAATGCCGAAAACGAAGATTAATTCATGAAATATAATCACAAGTGAGTCAATAATACTTACCCCAAGTTCGAAAATGTGAAATAAATGACCAAAACCTCAAAATATAGTTCTGCCCAAGCATGTTCGCTTCTGCGAACAATTTAGTCGCTTATACGGCATCGTTTCTGCGACCTGAAGCCCTCTTCTGTGGAATCAACTGGAGAAATGGCTCTTTTCATCTGCGGAAACTCATCCGCTCCTGCGACATCGCAGATGCGAGATCAATCGCGCATCTGCGCAGATGTCCGCTCTTGTGCCTTAGACATCGCTTCTACGATGCTTCCAAACATAGACTTTCTGCTCATGCGACCACTCTGCCGCTATTACGGCTCCGCACCTGCACCCATGGCTTCGCAGGTGCGGTCACACCAGAATCCCTGCCAAACCAGTCTCAACCAAATAGTTCCAAAATGATATTAATCACGTCCGAAACTTACCCGAGCCCCTCGGGACTCCATCCAAATATTCCAATAAGACCCATAACATAACACGGACCTACTCGAGGCAAATCACACATAACCACATCGAAATGACGAATCGCACCTCAAATCAAACTTATATGAACTTTCAACTTTCAACTTCCAAAACTCGCGCCGAACCATACCAAATAAACTCGGAATGAGTTCAAATTTTGCACACAAATCTCAAATGACATAACGACGCTATTATGATTCCTGGAACCACAATCCAAACCCGATATCCACAAAGTCAACTTCCCGTTAAACTTATGAACTTTTCAAACCTTCAAATTTCTAACTTTCGCCAATTAGCGTCGAATACTTCTAGAATTATTCAAATGCAAATCCGGGCATACGCCCGAGTCCAAAATTATCACTGAACCTAACGGAACCATCAGAAATCCGCTCTGGGGTCAAGTTCACAAAAGTCAAACTTAATCAACTCTTCTATTTATGTCACGACCCAATTTCATAATAGGCCGTGATGGCGCCTAACGCCACCGCTAGGCAAGCCAACTGTAAACTAGTCATGTGATTTCCTCTTTTTAACAAATTCTTTTCTAAGTAATTAAACTTTCCTTAATTTAAAAAGAATTTGAGAAATAACTGATCTAAAATAAATAACACGAAAGCAACTATGTGCAATTATTATCATAGAATAAAACCAAAACCGCCAGTCTACTAGTGTGTGCCAAGACTTGGTGTCACAAGTGTATGAGCATCTACTAGAATATATAAAAGAATACTAGTCTACTGTCTGAAGTGAAATAGACAAAAAAATACAATCAAAAAACAGACTCTGGCTGCTGCAGCGGGCTCAGAAGGCAGCTCACCGTGAAGCCTCGAAGTGGTAATCAAGTGCACGTGCTGGATTGATATCTAGATGCACTTGCCTTAGATCCTGCACATTTAAGTGCAGAAGTATAGAGTGAGTACATAAACAACATGCACCCAGTAAGTATCCAGTCTAACCTAGAAGAGGTAGTGACGAGGGGTCGATTTTGACACTTACTATGGGCTAACAATAATATGTCAAAATTTTAAATTAAGTATGTATTACAAGAAGAATATTGAAAACCCAATAACAGGAAACAGTAAATAATCCTTTCACCAATATTAAGTCCCAAATTTATTTTTCCATCATTTAACAATTTATATCTCAAGCCAAAGAAGAAATATCAATTATAATTGGTTCCAAAGATTTATCATGCACATATTATGCTGAGGTCGTACGGCCTGATCCAACATAATATTTAAACTGTGCACTGCCGAAGGTCGAACGACACGAACCATAGATGCATCTATTTGCTACCGAGGCGTTCGGCCCGCTCCACAAAAATAAAATAGTTTAAGGAAGACACAAATTCTCAATAACAGTCAAGTGTTCCATTCACAACTTCAAGTAAGTGAAATTTAATTCTTTTATCCGGTTTCAAAAGACTTTAAGCCATTAAGTTAACAAGTAGGTTACAAACATTGTAAGTATAGCATGATATAGGTCCTAAACTACCCGAAAAATAGTATAATTAGTAGCTACGTATGGACTCTCGTCACCTCGTGCGTACGTTGCCCCCACAAATAGAAGCAAATTTTAATTCAATTCACCTATGAGGTTAATTCCCCCTTACAAGGTTAGAAAAGAGACTTACCTTGTCTCAAGCCTATTTCCNACAAATAGAAGCACATTTTAATTCAATTTACCTATGGGATTAATTCCCTCTTACAAGGTTAGAAAAGAGACTTACCTTGTCTCAAACCTACTTTTGATCCAAGCTTTGTGCTCAAACCCTCAATTTGGTGCCTAAATGACTCGAAACTAGTCAAATGTTATATAAAATAGTCAATATAGGCTCAAAAGTTCATATTCTAACTATTAAAGCGATCACCCAACCCCAATTGAAGAATTCCCAAAATTCACCCTCGGACCCACGTGCCCGGATTTTGTAAATATTCGAAGAAAATTGTTACCCATAACCTCATGAACTCAAATATATAATTTTCACTAAATTCCATAACCAATTTCGTGGTCAAATCTCATTTTTATCCAAAACCTAGGTTTTTCATCTAAACCCTTGATTTCACCAATTTCCTTACATGTTAATCTACCAATAATCTATGCATTTAACCCATGTTGTGTAGAAATTACTTTCCTCAAAGTGCTAGGTGAAAACTCCCTTCCAAGAGCTCCAAAAATCGCCCAAGAGATGAAAGCAAATGAGCTAATAGGCCTAAGTCCCGCATTTAATAGAGTTGTGCCAAGGTCTCAGATATCGCATTTGCGACACCTGGTTCACAAATGCGAAGGTCACAATTGCGACCAATTCATCGCAAATGTGAACCTGGGCTTCTATTGCCAAGGTCGCAAATACGACCAAGGAGTCGCAAATGCGTACACTGTTGAGATCGCTAATGCGACCAAAGTGTCGTAAATGCGAACACTGCCCAGGTTAGGCTTCTTCGCAATTGCGAAGCCTTCCTCGCAAATGCGAGGTTCAAAAATTCGAACAAATTCTCGCATTTGCGAGACCTGCAACAGCTGCCAAGAAACACCAGAAAAACTGAAGTTTTTCTCATCCTCCCGAACGTCCGAAACTCACCCGAGCCCTCGGGGCTCTACACCAAACACCCACCCAAGTCTAATAATATGATACAAACTCGCTCTAGCCAAAAACGCATGGATTAACTCATGAACTCAAAAACTTCTAAAAATACTTCCGCGCATACGATTCCTACCAAATCAACTCGGAATGACGCCAAATTTTGCGTGCAAGTTTTAAATGACATTACGGACCTACTCCATCTTCCGAAATCGGAATCCGATATCAAAAAGTCCACCCTCGGTCAAACTTTCCAAAAACTTCAAATATCCATTTTTCGCTAAATGACCCCGAAACGACCTATGGACCTCCAAATCCACTTCTCGACGTACCCCTAAGTCCAGAATCACCATACAGATTTATTCCCAGGCTCGGAATCCCAAATGGGCATCTATAAGGTAAAGATCCACTTCAACCCAAACTTATGAAATTTACCCAAAATCCTAACTTTCACTATTAGGCACCGAAACGCTCCCGGGTCATCCAAAACCCGACTCGAGCATACGTCCAAGTCAGAAATAACCATACGAACCTATTGGAACCGTCAAATCTCGATTCCGAGGTCATTTACTCAAAACGTTGACCGAAGTCAATATTAGCCTTTTGAGGCCAACTTAAGGAGCCAAGTGTTCCGATTTCAATCTGAACCCTTCCAAATCCTGAACTAACCATCCCCGCAAGTCATAAAATAGTAAAAGGACGTACGAGAAGTCTTATTTAGGGGAACGGGGTTCTAGAAAGCAAAACGATCGTTCGGGTCGTTACATTCTCCACCTCTTAAACAAACGTTCGTCCTCGAACGAGTTTAGAATCATATCTGGAGTGCTAAATAAGTGTGAATATCTGCTCCGCATGTCTTCGTCGGCCTCCCAAGTCGCTTCCCTGACTGGTTTGCCCCTCTACTGGACTTTTACCACAGAAATCTTCTTGGACCTCAACTGGCGAATCTGCCTATCCACAATGGCAACTGGCTCCCCCTCATAACCCAGGCTCTCATCTAACTGAATCGTGTTGAAGTCCAACACATGTGACAAGTTGGCATGATACTTCTGGAGCATAGACACGTGAAAAACCGGATGAACTCCCGATACACTGGGAGGTAAGACAGACTCATAAGCAACCTCCCCAACTCGTCTTAATATCTCAAATGGGCCTATAAACCTTGGGCTCAACTTGCCCTTCTTTCCGAATCTCATAATCCCCTTCATCGGCGAGACTTTCAAGAGAACCTTCTCGCCTACCATAAATGATAAATCACGTGCCTTCTGATCCGCGTAACTCTTCTATCTGGACTGTGCTGTGTGAAGTCACACTTGAATCAACTTTACCTTTTCCAAGGCATCCTTCACCAAATCAGTACCATATAACCTAGCCTCGTTGGGCTCAAACCACCCGATGGGAGAACAACATCGCCGACCATATAAAGCCTCAAATGGAGCCATCTCGATGCTGGACTGATAACTATTATTATAAGCAAACTCGGCCAAAGGCAAGAAACGATCCCACTAAACTCCGAAGTCAATCACACATGCCCTGAGCATATCCTCCAAAATTTGAACTGTCCGCTCTGACTGCCTGTCCGTCTGCGGATGAAAGGTTGTGCTGAGCTCTACACGGGTCCCCAATTCACTCTGTACTTCTCTCCGGAAATGTGAAGTAAACTGAAGGCCTCTATCTGATATGATGAAAATTGGCACACCGTGCAACCGAACTATCTCCTGAATATAAATCTGGGCCAACCTCTCTGAAGTATACGTAGTCACAACTGGAATGAAGTGTGCCAACTTGGTCAATATATCAACAATGACCCAAACTGCATCAAACTTCCGCAAGGTCCGTGGCAACCCAACTACGAAATCCATAGTAATGTGCTCCCACTTCCACTCAGGTATAGTCATCTGCTGGAGTAGGCCACTTGGCCTCTGGTGCTCATACTTAACCTGCTGGCAATTTAGGCACCTAGCTACATACTCAACTATGTCTTTCTTCATCCACCACCACCAATAATGATGCATCAGGTTGCGATACATCTTCGTAGCACCTGGGTGAATGGATCGAGAACTATGTGCCTCCTCTAAAATCCTCTCCCTCAAGCCATCGACACTAGGAACACATAGACGACCCTGGAGTCGCAGAACACCATCCTCGCCAATAGTAACCTCTTTGGCACCACCCTGTAGTACCGTCTCCCTGAGGACCAACAAGTGCGGATCATCAAGCTGTCGAGCCTTGATCTGCTCCAATAGTGAAAACTGGGCAACGATGCATGCAAGAACTTGGCTGGGCACTGAAATATCCAACCTTACAAATTTGTTAGCCAAGGACTGAATGTCCAAAGCTAGTGTATGCTCCTCTGTTGTAATGAAGACCAAGCTACCCATACTCTCTGCCTTTCTACTCAAGGCATCCGCGACTATATTCGCCTTGCCCGGATGATAAAGAATGGTGATGTCATAATCTTTTAGTAACTCAAGCCATCTGCGCTGTCTAAAATTGAGATCTCTTTGTCTGAAAAAATGCTGCAAGCTTGGATGATCAGTGTAAACCTCACAGGACACCCCAAAAGATAATGCCTCCAAATCTTAATAGCATGAACAATCGCGGCCAACTCCAAATCATGCACAGGTTAATTCTTCTCATGGGGCTTCAGCTGACGTGAAGCATATACAATAACTCGCCCCTCCTACATCAATACATAACCCAAACCAACGCGTGAAGTGTTGCAATACACAGTATACATTCCCCGAGCCGGAAGGTAACACTAGAACTGACGTTGTAGTCAAAGCTGTCTTGAGCTTCTGGAAGCTCGCCTCACAATCATCGAACCAACGGAACGGAGCACCCTTCTGGGTCAATCTAGTCAAAGGTGCTGCAATAGATGAGAAGCCCTCCACAAATCGGTGATAATAACCTGCTAACCCCAAGAAACTCCTGATCTCAGTCGTCATAGTAGGACGGGGCCAACTCTGAACTGCCTCAATCTTCTTGGGATCCACCTTAATACCCTCACCTGATACAACATGCCCCAGGAATGCTACAAAATCTAGACAAAACTCACACTTGGAGAACTTAGCATATAGCTTCTGTTTTCGCAAGGTCTGAAGCACCACTCTCAAATGTTGCCAGTGCTCCTCCATGCTACGTGAGTAGATCAAAATGTCATCAATGAAGACAATGATAAACGAATCAATATATGGCCTTAACACCCTATTCATCAAATCCATAAATGCCACTGGGGCGTTAGTCAAGCCAAAGGACATCACTAGAAACTCATAATGGCCATATCTAGTACGGAAAGCAATCTTCGGAACATCCGAGTCCCGAATCTTCAACTAATGGTACCTCGATCTCAAGTCGATCTTAGAGAACACCCTAGCATCCTACAACTGGTCAAACAAATCATCAATACGCTGCAACGGGTACTTGTTTTTGATAGTGACCTTGTTCGACTGGCGGTAATCAATGCACATCAGCATAGTCCTATCTTTCTTCTTCACAAATAAGATTGGTGCACCCCAAGGAGATACACTTGGTATGATGAACCCCTTTGCTAGCAACTCCTCAAGTTGTTCCTTCAACTTCTTCAACTCTTTCGGAGTTATACGGTACGGTGGGATAGATATAGGCTGGGTACGTGGAGCAAAGTCAACACACAAATTGATATCACGGTCTAGTGGCATGCCTGGAAGATCAGAAGGAAACACATCGGAGAACTCTCAGACTACTGGCACCGAATCAATCGTCGAGGTCTCTACGGTAGTATCCCGAACATAAGCTAGATAAGCTAAACAACCTTTCTCGACCATATGTCGAGCATTCAGAAAAGAGATAACTCGACTAGATGCACTGACAGACAAACCCTTCAACTCCAATCTAGGCAACTCTGGCATCGCCAAGGTAACAGCCTTGGCATGGCAATCAAGGATGGCGTGATATGGGAATAGCCAGTCCATGCCCAGAATGACCTCAAAGTCGGTCATATCAAGCAATAGAAGATCCGCTCTAGTCTCGTATCCACAGAATATGACCATACGGGACTGATAGATCTGATACACAACAACAGAATCACCCACAGGAGTGGACACATAAACAGGAGTGACCAAGGACTCACGAGGAATATCCAGGAAATGAGCAAACAGAGATGAAAAATATGAATAGGTAGACCCTGGATCAAATAATACCGAAGTATCCCTACCGAAGACAGAAATAATACATGTGATCACGGTATTTGAGGCCACTACATCTGGTCTAGCCGAAAAAGCATAGAACCTCGCTGGGGTGCTGACTGGTCGGCCCCTACCTGTCTGGGCTGCAGCTGGTTGTCCTCTACCTGCCTAGCCTCCGACGGCCCCTACCCGCCTATCCTCCGTCTCTGGGCGGCTGGACAGCTGGTGCTGTAATCATGGGTTGCTGGTTCTGCTGTATTGCCTTGCCCCGAAGCCTAGGGCAGAATCTCCGCACATGACTGAAATCCCCGCACTCGAAGCAACCTCCCGGTACGGTGATCTGTTGCCCTGAAGTTTAACCTTGATGGCCTAAATACCCACTGGAAGAACCCTGAATAGCTGGTGGGCGGTATGAACTCTTCGGCATGGTGCTGAAATAGGCACTGGAAGAACCCTGATGGCCTGAGTACCCACTTGAAGAACCCTGAATAGCCGGTGGGCGGTATGAACTCTTCGGCATGGTGCTGAAATAGGCACTGGAAGAACCCTGATGGCCTGAGTACCCACTTGAAGAACCCTGAATAGCCGGTGGGCGGTATGAACTCTTCGGCATGGTGCTGAAATAGGCACTGGAAGAACCCTGATGGCCTGAGTACCCACTTGAAGAACCCTGAATAGCCGGTGGGCGGTATGAACTCTTCGGCATGGTGCTGAAATAGGCACTGGAAGAACCCTGATGGCCTGAGTACCCACTTGAAGAACCCTGAATAGCCGGTGGGCGGTATGAACTCTTCGGCATGGTGCTGAAATAGGCACTGGAAGAACCCTGATGGCCTGAGTACCCACTTGAAGAACCCTGAATAGCCGGTGGGCGGTATGAACTCTTCGGCATGGTGCTGAAATAGGCACTGGAAGAACCCTGATGGCCTGAGTACCCACTTGAAGAACCCTGAATAGCCGGTGGGCGGTATGAACTCTTCGGCATGGTGCTGAAATAGGCACTGGAAGAACCCTGATGGCCTGAGTACCCACTTGAAGAACCCTGAATAGCCGGTGGGCGGTATGAACTCTCCGGCATGGCACTGAAATAGGGTCTTGCCGGAGCACCCCAAGGAGGTGGTGGTGTTGGATATGTGGGCCTACTGGGCTGACCCCTCCCAAACTGGCCTCGGCCCCCTACCGAGGCACCTCTAAACTCCCCAGAATAATGGATCCTCTTGTCCCTCTGCATCTGCTCTCTACCTCTCTGACGGTAACCCTCAATCCTCTGAGCTATCTCCACTACTAGCTGGTAAGAAGCCCTCATCACAACCTCTCGGGCCATAGTAGCCTGATTACCTGAGTGCAACCCCGCAACAAACCTCCACACTCACTCTGCCTCAATAGGAAGTATCATAAGTGCATGGCGAGACAACTTAGAGAATCTCGCCTCATAATCGGTCACTGACATCTGACCCTGCTGGAGGTGCTCAAACTGAAACTGTAACTCTTCCCTCTAAGAGGGTGGAATATACATGTCCAAGAATAGGCGTGTAAACTGGTCCTAAGTCATGGGAGGAGAACCTACCGGCCTGCCAAGAAGATAAGACTGCCACCACCTGCGGGCCCTGCCCTCCAGCTGGAAAGTAGTGAAATCCACCCCGTGGGACTCCAATATCCTCATGTTGTGCTGTATGTCCCTGCACCAATCAATGAAGTCCTGGGGATCCTCATGTCGCTCACCTCCGAATACATGAGGGTGTATCCTAGTCCATATCTCCAATAGCTTATGCGGCTCGCCAGCCACAGCTGGTCTAGGCTCAGGTGTCGCTGTTGTACCTAGCCGGGCACCGCCCACAGGTAGTGCACCTGGGGTCTGATATACGGCAGCCACATGTCCTGGAGCTTGAGCAGTAGGGGTCTGTGCTCCCCCTCCCGCCTGAGATGTGGCTGGGTGTGCTGGAAATAAACCAGCTTGGGTCATAGAATCCATGAATCGTAGCATACGGCCCATGACCTCCTAAAAGCCCGGTGCTGACATGAAATCAACCGGGGTTGCCTCTACTACGGGCACCTTGCCCTGCTCCTCAATAATGGGGTCCTCCACTAGATCCGCTGGTGGTACAATTGGGGCAACTCTGGGACGTCCTCGTCCCCTACCTAGGGCAGGTGACCTCCCCTGACCTCTGCCTCGGCCTCTAGTAATAGGGGGAGAAGCCCCTCCCGGATTTGGAACGTCCGCAGTGCGCGTTCTCACCATTTGTGAGATAATAAGAGAAAACACTTAGTACACCATTAACTGCACGATAGGAGATGAATGAATAGTAGTTTCCTAACACCATATAGCCTCTCGAAGATAAGTACGGACGTCTCCGTACCGATCCGCAAGACTCTATTAGGCTTGCCCATAACGTGTGAGACCTACGTGAACCTAGTGCTCTAATGCCATGTTGTCACGACCCAATTTTATAATAGACCGTGATGGCGCCTAACGCCGCTGCTAGGCAAGCCAACTGTGAACTAGTCACGTGATTTCCTCTTTTTAACAAATTCTTTTCCAAGTAATTAAACTTTCCTTAATTTAAAAATAATTTGAGAAATAGCAGATCTAAAATAAATAACACCAAAGCAACTCTGTGCAATCATTATCATAGAATAAAATCAAAACCGCCAGTCTACTAGTGTGTGCCAAGACCTGGTATCACAAGTGTATGAGCATCTAGTAGAATATACAAAAGAATACTAGTCTACTGTGTGAAGTGAAATAGACAGAAAAATACAATCAAAATAAAGACTCAGGCTGCTGCAGAACGGGCTAAGAAGGCAGCTCACTGTGAAGCCTGGAAGTGGTAATCAAGTGCGCGCGCTGGAATGATATCCAGATGCACCTGCCTCAGATCCTGCACATTTAAGTGCAGAAGTGTAGCATGAGCATATAAACAACATATACCCAGTAAGTATCCAGTCTAACCTCGAAGAGGTAGTGATAAGGGATCGACTTTGACACTTACTATGGGCTAACAATAATATGTCAAAATTTTAAATTAAGCATGAATTACAAGAAGAATGCTAAAAACCCAATAACAGAAAACAGTAAATAATTCTTTCCCCAATATTAAGTCCCAAATTTATTTTTCCATCATTTAACAATTTATATCTCAAGCTAAAGAAGCAATATCAATTATAATTGGTTCCAAAGATTTATCATGCGCAGATTATGTTGAGGTCGTACGGCCCGATCCAACATAATATTTAAACTGTACACTGCCGAGGGTCGAACATCACGAACCATAGATGCATCTTTCTGCTACCGAGGCATTCGGCCCGCTCCACAAATAGAAAATATTTTAAGGAAAACACAAATTCTCAATAATACTCGAGTGTTCCATTCACAACTTCAAGTAAGTGAAATTTAATTCTTTTATCCGATTTCAAAAGACTTAAGCCATTAAGTTAACAAGTAGGGTACAAAAATTATAAGTATAGCATGATATGGGTCCTAGACTACCTGGACAATAGCATAATTAGTAGCTACATACGGACTCTCGTCACCTTGTACGTACGTAGCCCCCACAAATAGAAGCACATTTTAATTCAATTTACCTATGGGATTAATTCCCTCTTACAAGGTTAGAAAAGAGACTTACCTTGTCTCAAACCTACTTTTGATCCAAGCTTTGTGCTCAAACCCTCAATTTGGTGCCAAAATGACTCGAAACTAGACAAATGTTATATAAAATAGTCAATATAGGCTCAAAAGTTCATATTCTAACTATTAAAGCGATCACCCAACCCCAATTGAAGAATTTCCAAAATTTACCCTCGGGCCCACGTGCCCGAATTCCGAAATTTTTTGAAGAAAATTGTTACCCATAACCTCATGAACTCAAATATATGATTTTCACTAAATTCCATAACCAATTTCGTGGTCAAATCTCATTTTTATCCAAAACCTAGATTTTTCATCTAAACCCTTGATTTCACCAATTTTTTTACATGTTAATTTTATCCATAATCTATGTATTTAACCCATGTTGTGTAGAAATTACTTACCTCAAAGTGCTAAGTGAAAACTCCCTTCCAAGAGCTCCAAATATCGCCCAAGAGATGAAAGAAAATGAGCCAAATGACCTAAGTCCCGTATTTAATAGAGTTGTGCCCAGGTCTCAGATGTCGCATTTGCGACACCTGGTTCGCAAATGTGACCAATCCATCGCAAATGCGAACCTGTGCTTCTATTGCCTAGGTCGCAAATGCGACCAAGGAGTCACAAATGCGGACATTGTTGAGATCGCAAATGTGACCAAAGTGTCGCAAATGCGAATACTGCCCAGGTCAGGCTTCTTCGCAATTGCGAAGCCTTCCTCGCAAATGCGAGGTTCGCAAATGCAAACAAATTCTCGCATTTGTGAGACGTGCAACAACTGCGAAGAAACACCAGAAAAACTAAAGTTTTTCTCATCCTCCCGAACGTTCGAAACTCAGCCGAGCCCTCGGGGCTCCATACCAAACACCCATCCAAGTCTAACAACATCATATAAACTCGCTCGAGCGATCGAAACACTGAAATAACATCAAAAACCACGAATTGGACGCCAAAACGCATGGATTAACTCATGAATTCAAAAACTTCTAAAAATACTTCCGCGCGTCCGATTCCTTTCAAATCAATTCGGAATGACGCCAAATTTTACGTGCAAGTTTTAAATGATATTACGGACCTACTCCATCTTCCGGAACTAGAATCCGAACCCGATATCAAAAAGTCCACCCTCGGTCAAACTTTCCAAAGAATTCAAATTTTCATTTTTTGCCAAATGATCCCGAAACGACCTACGGACCTCCAAATCCACTTTCGGATGCGTCCCTAAGTCAAGAATCACCATACGAAGTTATTCCCAGGCTCGGAATCCCAAATGGACGTCTATAATGTAAAGATCCACTTCAACCCAAACTTATGAAATTCACCCAAAATGCCAACTTTCACTATTAGACGCCGAAATGCTCTCGGATCATCCAATACCCGACCCGAGTATATGTCCAAGTCCGAAATAACCATACGAACCTATTAGAATCGTCAAATCCCAATTTTGAGGTTGTTTACTCAAAACGTTGACCGAAGTCAAATTTAGCCTTTTGAGGCCAACTTAAGGAGCTAAGTGTTCCGATTTCAATCCGAACCCTTTTAAATCCCGAACTAACCATCCCCGCAAGTCATAAAATAGTAAAAGCACGTACAAAAAGTCTTATTTAGGGGAACGGGGTTCTAGAAAGCAAAACAAGCGGTCGGGTCGTTACAATTTAAAGCTTCAAACATGAAATTCATTCTTCCAAACCACTTCCGGACCACCTGAAAATCAAGACCGACAATTCACACAAGTCATAATACATCATACAAGCTACTCAAGACTTCAAATAGCAGGAAGGAACGCTAGCGCTCAAAGCGACCGGTTGGATCGTTACATTATACTTATTATTTGATCTTTTTAATTAATAAAAAAAGTAAATGTCTTTGTATGGTTAAATTAGGAGTAATGTAAACCCCTTTCTAACTCGCCAAGTTTTTATTTTGAATTTTCAAGTTTTTAATACATTAGGAAAAGCAGCAACTTGTTGGTTAACAAAAAGTAAATCTCATTTTTTAGTCATGTTAGGTAAGTTGTAAATACGATTTCCGTGTCTTTTAATTAATACAAACTTCATATTTTTGTATGTTTAGTGACATTGGAATGCGTTAAATTTAATATTGTTTATTTATGTATCTAATATTCTTAAGACCTCGCATTAAAGTTAATTAATGTTTTTTTATAGCCCTACCAAATAAGATTTTCACTTAAAATCTTGATTTAGGTCAGTAAAGTAACACTAACGTTTGTCATAATTTAAAATAAAATTGTTTTCACTTTTTTGATATTTTAAAGCCTTAATTTCCATTTAAAATCTAACCATTTCCGTTAAAAAGTATAATTTACAATATCAGTGCTACATCGGAATTATGTGTTTTACGATATCTGTATACAAATTAAATGAAAAATTTTAAAAATGGATATTAATTGTATTGTTGTTAATACTCTGTATTTTACTATTATTATATATTTGTTTCAATACTTACTTGATGATTCAAATAATTGGTTAAAATTGGTGTTGTAATTTCAACCATATAGAGTTGTATATTTGTTTAAAAGACATATCCATTTCTGTCATTTAGATTTTAGACTCATACAAACCTCAATTTACACTATAAGTCCCTTCGGGGACATCCGATAAAAATCTATACTATAAAAAACCAAGTTTCCAATTATATATGTGCAACTGACTATTACTGATTATAAGTATATTCTCCCTAAATTCCTTATTTTTTTCGTAAAATGATGTTATTTTTAATTCTAAAATAACGAGGGTCAAGGATAATGAGAAGAGCGAGCATTAAATACTCATCACATATCAAGTTTCTGATGCCTATGAAAGAGGGCGGGTTGAAGTGAGAACTGACGGATTTCTATGTTGGTAAGCTTTCGAAGAAAAGGTGCACATAATATTTTAAGCGAATACCACATCCATATGGGAGAAGGGAGCGCGATTATAGGCTCGATAATGACCCAATCCAAGAAATAAATTTGTAAGGTCTATTGCACCAAAGCAGACAATATTTGTATGAGCTTGCATTTTGACAGTTTTTTTTTTTCGAGCAGATCAAGTGCAATTTTTTTGTTTAATAATTAGAGGAAAAGGAATGAAATTATGAGATGGAAAAAGGGAAAAAAAGAAGAAGAAAAGAAACTCGAGAAGCAATTAGCACTGTTGGGTGAAAAGAGAAAGGAAAAAAGAGTCAAGAGTGGGCTTTTAAAAATCACGCAATGGATAACGAGTTAATGACCCAATTTTAAAGCCCAAACAGTTCAAATAAGAAAATAGAGAGTTTTTCATATATACTATATTACAAATTATTTTATCCGATTTAACTATATTTTGCTAATTATTATCTTTTAAAATCCATGATCAGCGTGCATCAATAATATCTTCAGTAGTTGAATTGAAATAAAAAATAACTAAACTAAACAACCGATTGTTAAGCAACTTCAATAGTTGTATAAACAACTGATTGAGCTGCTTAAACAACTTCAGTAGTTATTTAAACAAATAATTAAGTTTAAATAACTAATTGAATTATTTAAGTAACTTCAGTAGTTATTTAATCAAATGAGGGGGTTAAATAAGTGACGTGGTAGGGTAGATAAATGTAGGCGTGTGTATTACTAATTAAATACCCTATTATTAAAGGATAATTAATATTATTAATTTGTATATAATTGATAAAATTACATATCAAAATATAAATAAGTGATAACCTCTTTAGAGGGAGTAAATAAGTTTATAATTCTGGCTATAACAATCATTTAAACCTCACATTTAAACTAGAACCTAACAATAAGAGAGGACACAACTAAAATAGTGGTGGAGTCAGAAATTATAACAATAGAATTCAAAAAATATAAGAATGATACACTTAGAATTTAAACTTGTAATCTAAAGTAAACTTTAAACCATCTTTACCATTATACTAGAAATTTTTCTTATGTTAACGGATTATGTATCTATCTATATCTATCTATCTATATTATTATAAAAGTACGAATGTTCCATGCTAAATATTAAACGACCAAAATATCCCCGTAATATTAACCGACTTTTATGCCCTTTAATACATTAATTATTTCATTAACAAGTTGGACAAAGTTGTAATATTAAAACGTCTTCCTAATAAGAATTTGTATGGAATTCTAAAACCAACAAGGTTCAACGTTTAGCTACAATGTCCTACCTATTCTTGAAGTTCTAAATCATATCAATTCCATGTCGGTAAGGACATTGAACTCTGTTCTAACCACTATATAAAGGGTTTCGTTGCCTCATTGAATTTTTGTATAATCGGCTTTATCTATTCATTCATTCACACAAGAAGTTTGAGCTTTCTAGAGGTAAATTAATTTCATTCATTGCATGTATTAAAAATTTATTCATGTACTCATATAATAATCCATGCCAACATGTATTGTTGCTAAGAGTTATATTACTAACTATTTCAGTTTCTTTAAGAAGAAAAAAAAGACCCAATTGAACAAGATACGTTGAATAAATCTTTAGTTGTGTTGCCTCATTGACGTACTTTTTTCGACATCAAGAGACTAAGTTTTACATTGTATATAAACGGAAATTGGAGTTTTCATGTTATGTAAAATCTTGAGTTTGAGTTGTTTGTTTTTTGCAAGTCTGAGGTGTTGCATATACATTTTGATTTCATCTAGAAAACACATTGCACACATCTTTTATAAATAAATAATGACTCCTAAATTGCAGAACAAAAATATTTAATATTGTAAATATTTAATATTGAGGGGCATAAAAGTTCGTTAATATTTTAATATTTAGCATAAATTATTCGTTCTTCTATAATAAATATAGATAGATAGATCTATTCAAAATAGTTCCAAGTACCGGGAATCAAAAACTTTTCAGTGTGTTTGTATTTTACAGCAAAAGTAAATAAAGAATATGGTCAAGCAATTCCCAATACCGAATTGTATTAGACGCAACATATTCTCTTGCGCGCGCACACATAGACATATTGACAATACGACTTTAATTTGGTCATGACAGAGTCATTAAAACGATACGATAAGAACATCATTTATAGATACATATAAGGTAAGATATGATCGTATACCATGTTTATACCACATAATCAAAAGTGTTGCAATTACAAACTAAAAGTTTATTACTTTCATATGCGTTTTCTTATATTTCACATAAGATACTCGTGCATCGCACGAACATAGAGACTAGTTATTATAAAAGCATGAATATAATATCGGTTTACAAAAATAACCTTATAATATTAAGTATAATAACTCATAATAAAAGGACATAACCGAAATTCTAGATATGTCTTATAATCCTATTAGTTTTAGAATAAAATACTACACGTTAGGAATCCTACATGATTACCTTTAAGAATCCTATTAGTATAATTATTTTCGGGCTGTCTAATTCATATAAAATTGAACAAGTAATATCTTTAGTCATGTAATCCTATTACTTTCAGGATATAAGGCCAGCCCGGTACACTAAGCTCCCGCGACGCGCGGGGTTCGGGGAAGGCCCAGACCACAAGGGTCTATTGTACACAATCTTACCCTGCATTTTTGCAAGAGGCCTTTCAGAATATACTTCTTAAAAATTCGTATTACTAATATAATTTGAAAACGTATTATAATGTCCTATTATTAATTTTATTTGAGAATGTATTATATTGTCCAAATTCATTTAGAAAAAGAAGAGCTTATATTATTATAAAGCCTAAATACAATATTAATATACCAAAATAGCCCTAAAATAGTAACAAAAGAACTCATAGGAAGAGGACATAACTGCAATAACTTATTTTCTGGACTACAATACCTTTTATGCTAATTTTTAATATTTAGATTTTAAAATTAATAAAATTTTATCTATTCAATTCTTATTAAAAATATGTAGGAAAGTTTAATAAAATTAATTTTATAAGAATCCTCCGTATTGGCAATACATTACCACTCCATAATGTCCAATACCAAGAAATAATAAAAGTAATATTAAACGGACTACATAAAGAGTTAAAATTGAGAAATAAAATACCCCACGATAATATTTTTTATATTATATTTGAACTATTTTTCTACTCAAATAATATTTTTTTAATCAATTTTTCAGGTCATATTCAAAAATACCAATTATTAAACAACAACTAAGAAAATATTTAAGAATATAAATATGTGAGAAAGAGAAAAGAATGGTTGGTAAGAGTCAATACCACTAATGATTCTAAAAACATAAAGATCTAAAAGTAAAATATCATATCAAAATTTTACTCTTTGAAAATAAAATTTATGGTGGATAAAATTATAATTAAGATTAAATATTCAAAACAAGAGATGAACTAATATTAAGATCTGAATCAACATAGAATAAATATTTTTTATATTAAAACTAAATAATTAAATCTTTTAATTAATTATTTAGCAAGACAATCCAATTCAATTATTTTTTAAATTCATCATATGAGTAAAATTATTATTCAAGTTAAAAAAAATCTTAGGGTACATAAATTTATTCCATAAAAAGAGCGTTAGAATACAAAGTAAAAAGGTTAGTATATTTTTAAGAATCAAAATGCTATACAAGTGTCTGAGGAAGCACAATCAAAGTTAAGTCCTAAACAAGAACAAGCTTTTGAGACTATATTATAAAGAATCGACACTGCTTTAACGGGATTTATTCTATGTAGATACCTTGGGCGGAATCGAAATAATATTTCTATATCATGCATTACTTGCAAATATCATATCAAGAGGCATGATACTGTTAGCAATAATATCAAGTGGTGTACCAATAACGATTTTATTATGAGGCCATCCACTTTAGATTTGATATACCTCTTCAAACAATTTAAATAACTGTCACAGCCCAAAATTCACTATAGGTCGTGATGGAGCCTAACGCCGCCGTCAGGCAAGCCAACGTTAATTTATAAATTTATTTACCAATTTTATTACTTTCAAGAACATGATCTCCATTACCTAAATAGTATAAAATAGAATTTACAGGGTAAAAGATAATAACTATGTGAACTACAATAACGAACAACCAGTAGGAACCCCCAAAATCCGGTGTCACAAGTGAATGAGCAATTTCTAAGGAGTACAATAATAATACAACATCTGTCCCGAATGTAATAAGGCGGAATAAAATAAATAGTACAATGGAGACCCGGTGGACTGCGATGCGTAGCCTGGAATGCAGCTCACATAAAGTCTCCTCAACAGGTACGCCTACGCGCCAAGGTGATCATCAAATGAACCTGTCAGATCATGCACATTTAGTGCAGAAGTGCAGCATGAGTATGTAAATCAACGCATACCCAGTAAGTATCTAGCCTAACTCCAGAGAAGTAGTGACGAGGGGTTTACTAAAGGTCCAATAACCAATATAATAAAACATAAGCAGATATAAGGTATACGACAATAATGGGTTAAATCTGTAAGTTACAGAATCTCACAATTACTTCTTTTAAAGCAAGAATTTCTAAATCTTGTGTTCTACAATAACAGCTCAGAAAAATATCAAGTGTCATTATTAAATAAATAAGGAATACCATATAAATGTCGGGCATCAATGGAGAGATTAGCTCGTGAATATTCGGACTACTAGCGATATAACGCACGATTCTGCCGAGGTCGTTCGGCCCGATCCGAAATAATGTGTACACTGCCGAGGGTCGTGCAGCATGAAACATAGATACATCTATATACTATTGAGGCATTTGGCCCGCTCGACAAGAAAAAGAAAGGAAGTTACTGAATTACGAGACACGTGTTTACAATACAGTACAAGAGCACATAACGAATATACTCTTTACGCTTTTCAAATTGCTCGCCCACAACTCAAAGTGTTAGGGCTCGGCCTATTATACATACATTTAATTCTGAATAAAATTCAGTTATAACTTTAATTAATTAAGCCAGCAGAATGAGTTCAAATAATTCAATATTATAGGATAAGATCCTAAGTCTACCCGGACATAAACATGCTTTAGTTACGTACGGATTCTCGTCACCTGGTGCGTACATAGAACCCATAACTAGTTGCACATAACAATAATTATCACCTAGGGGTAGTTTCTCCCTCACAAGGTTAGATAGGAGACTTACCTCACTCTGAAGTTCCATAACCGGCTCCAATGCCTCTCTAACAACTCAAACCACTGGCCGTCGATCCAAAACTATTCAAACAACGTGCAAACCAATCAAAATATATTCTAATACCCATAATTAATCAATTTAAACAATTCTCAACTACGCTCGAAAAGTCGATAAAGTCAACCCTTAGGCCCACGTACCCGGATTTCGAAAGTTTTTGAAGATAAACCTTACCCATAATACCACGAACTCAAATATATAATTTGTCCCTAATTCAATGTCCAATTTCATGGTCAAAATCCAAATATACCAATTTTCTAGGTTTTCTACCAAAATCTCAATTTCTACAAATTCCCATGCTTAATTCCATATATAAACCATGTATTTAACTCACAATATGAAGAAATCACTTACCCCATAATAGTTGATGAAGATGGCACTCCAAAAGTGCTCTAATATCGGCTCCCATGAACGAAATGAAGTGAAATTGAGCCAAACACTCGTTTTAAAAGAACACACTGCCAAGCAACCTTTCGCACCTGCAATCCCTTAGCCGCTTCTGCGGCTCCGCACCTGCGGAAATCCCCATAGCAGATGCGGTTTCCACTAGACCCAGCCAAGTCCGCTTTTGCGAACAAAATGTCGCACCTGCAGCCTCACTTTTACGGCCACTCTTCTGCTTCTGCGGAAAATCCCCCAACACAAAGCCTCGCACCTGCGGAAACATCCCTTGCTTCTGCGGCATCGCAGGTGCGAGATTACTCCTCTTCTACGGCTTCACCTGCTTCTGCGCCCAGGGTTCCTCTCCTGCGCTTGCGCAGATGCGGCCAAAGCTCCGCACCCGCAGCCGTCCTCCGAGCCGGCTTTTCTCCTCTTCTGCGGCTCCTGGGCCGCTTCTGCGGTCTCGCACCTGCGGCCCTTCCCATGCAGGTGCGATTGCACCAGATCCCAGCTGCCTCAGCACTTCTCCCAAGTCCAAACTCAATCTCTTTTCAATCTGATCACACCCGAGGCCCCCGGGACCCCGACCAAATATACCAACACGTCCCAAAATATAATACAAACTTAGTCGAAGCCTTAAACCATGTCAAACAACATCAAAATCATGAGTCGCGCCTTAAAGCTCCCGTAATAGAATTTTCTTTCCAAATCAATCTCGAACTTCCTGAAATTCAATTTCTACCACACGTACAAGTCATGAAATATGAAGTGAAGGTACTCGAAGCCTTAAACCATCGAACGATGCACAAGAATTCAAAACGACCGGTCGGGTCGTTACGATAACCATCACAAATATATCAAAGAAGAACAATGATGCTAAATTTATAAGGAAAAGCAAAATTGATAATATGGGACGAAGCACTCACTACTAGAAATTTGACAAACACCGACCACGGTCTACCGACTAATTTTGGTTGGTCAAAAAACCGGCCAAAAAAGACCAAAATCGGTAGGTTTTTCAAAATATTTTATTTTTTAATTATTTTTTACGAGACCGACCAACTTTGGTTGGTTTTCTTTGGCGCAAAAATACGGGAAACTATTTTTGAGTCCCGCAAAATTTGTTTTTCAAGAAACCGACCAACTTTGGTCGGTTTTTCATTTAAAATAAATTAAAATTAATATTAAAAAACCGACTGCAATCGGTCGGTTAATTCGGCCAGTCATTTTAAAAAACTGACCGAATTCGGTCGGTAATTTTATTTTTTAATAAAACCGACCGACATTGGTCGGTTATTTTCGTGTGAAAATATAGTTAAAGAGTATAAATGAAATAAAAGACAGTCTTAAAACAAAATGCACCAATGGTCTACTGGTAGAATAGTATCCTGCCACAGTATAGACCCTAGTTCAATTCCCAGATGGTGTATTGTTTAATTACATAATTAAAATATCGACCGACTTTGGTCGGTTGTTTTGGCATTTCTTTTTTGGAATTTAATTGACCGACCAAAGTTGGTCGGTAATTTCTAACCAACTTTGGTCGGTATGCCCTTCCGACCTTCAAAATGCCGACCACACGTTAATGGTCGCATTTTGGACGGTTATTGGCCATTACCGACCTACTTTGGTCTTTTTTTTGGACGGTTTTGCCGAATTTCTAGTAGTGACTTATGGCTAAGTGTCAAACAATCGAAATAATTGCCCGGAGTTCTAGAGATATATTTGATATTAATGAATCGTTTGGTGAAACATTAATAGTTTGGGATGTGATTTATGTCAAGTAATACAAGTAGTTCCAAAATCGACAAACGCATAGACTATAAAAGCTAGCTTGCCAAAGTTATACTTCTGGCCTCAAATAAAAAAGAATCAACTAACAAGACATATAAAGTAAGAACATATCCAATATTCAGTGTCTTCTTGCTTTGTGTCAGAAACGAAGAAGGGCATCCATTAAAAGATGATTTGGTTCTTCCTAAACACTTGGTTATCAATTCCAATGGTAATAGTAGTGCATTTAATAAGAAAAATATTTCTATCATTAGATTAAAATGCAATTTATGCAAATCACATGATATAATTAAAAAGATATCTTAGCTAGCAGAAATGAATATGTTGATCAACTAAATAAAAGATTGATTGCAGAATTTTATAATGAAAATAAAATGTTATTCTGTTTTTGACTCAGCAGAAAATTGTCACGACCCAAAATCCTAAACTGTCGTGATGGCGCCTATCGTAATATTAGGCAAGCCGACATTATGGAATAATCTCGACACTTTTAACAGAAAATGAATTAAAGCATTTTAAATAACAAAAATTTCCATAAACAGGGATAGAAAACCAAATCTCAACACGGGATTCCCAACTATCGGGGTGTCACAGAGTACATGAGCATCTATACATCGCAAGTCTGGAAAACACGGCCTATAATAGTCCGAGACTAAATACAATAAGTAAGAAGATAGGGAAGGATAAACAAGATCTGCGAATGTAACGACTCGGCCGGTCGTTTTGACAATTGCAATCCCGTTCCCCCATTTACTGCTCACATTGTAAATTACAGTTGTTATTTAGCTTGCCGGGGTAATTGGTTTGGGTTCGGTGAGGTTTTGAAATAATTTAGAGCGCTTAGTTCCAATGTTTAGAATTTAAGTTGAAAAGTTTGACCGGATGTTACCTTATGTGTAACGACCCCGGAGAAATTTTTGCTAAGGAAATTAAGGTTTTGGTGGTGCCGAGGTAGATCAATTAGTACAAAGATTATAGAAATTTCTCGCGGCGAGCTGACCTTTTGGGTTGAACAATGTACCAAAGTGTAAAGGAAAATATTTGTCGGAAAATGGTCATTTTTGCGACCACTATGCAGTCGCAGAATCACTCTGCAGACCGCATAATGGTCGCAAAGTGGATCAGATGAGGGGCGAGATTTGAGGAAAATCTGCGGTGCACTATGCGACCGCAGACTTGTTTTGCGGTGCATTATGCGACTGCAGAACTAGTATGTGGACCGCATAATGACCGCAGACCGGGTCAGTAACACCCAGCTTTGGAGGCCAAATTATGCGGCCGGCATACGGTCGCATACCTATTATGCGACCGCATAACTGCATCGGAGCTTCCATTGTTTCTAATTTTTTACCCAATCCAACTTCGATTTATAGCCCTTGAAGCTCATTGTTTAGCCAAAATCTGATATTTTAGAGAGAGGTAAGAGCATTTTAGAGAGAGAAAGTGAAGACTTAGTCATTTATCCATTAATTCCTGTTCAAGGTTTGAAGATTTCACAAGGATCTTGCTAGGGCTTCAAAGAGGTAAGAATTTCTTTCCTTAATTCTTCAATTTCGGGTTTGGAGTAAAGATGGGTGATTTATAATATGATTCTTGGGTATAAGAGTATTATGTATGCATACCAATAAGGTTGTGGAAGGATTGTTAAGTTCAAATGGGTAAGGATTGGGTTGAAAATGGTAGAAATCTTCATAGACTTTAATTGAAGATTTGAGGGTCGAGTTGATGTCGGATTTTGGTGAAATTTATATGGTTGGACTCGTGGTTGGATGAGCGTTCATATTCTATAACTTTTTTCGGGCTTCGAGATGTGGGCCCTACGGGTAATTTTTGAGTTAATTTCGAATTTTATTTAGAAAATTAGTATTTCCTTATGGAACTAATTACAATAATTTGTATTGACTGATTCAAATTAATTGTGGCTGGATACGAGGCTTTCGGAGACCAATTCTCGTGGAAAGGGCATAGCGGAATAAATAATTGCATGGGTTGAGGTAAGTAACAATTATAAATTTGGTCCTGAGGGTATGAAACCCCGGATTTTGGTATCATGTGATTATTTTGGAGGAGACGCACATGCTAGGTGACGGGCGTGTGGATGTGCACCGAGGGGATTGTAACTTGGTCAGTCCCGGGAAACTGTAACGTTGAATAATTTGTTGTTAGCTATAAGCTCTCTTTGTGTTGAAGAAATTTGACTATAAATCATGTTAAAAATCATGCTCAGGCTATGTGATAGTACTGTTGGGACCCATAAAGGTCGCGTACTTATTGAATTAATTGCTAATTGTTGTCTTGTACTCAGTCATGAATTTTCTTACGTATTATACCTCAGTCTTTCTGGATATTTGTTGATATACTATATTATCTTTGTTTGGGATGATCTTTGTGATTTCTGAGAGCCCGAGAGACTTGAGAGGTTGAGGACTGAGTAAGGCCGAGGGCCTATTGGTGAGGTAAGGATATTATGGCACGTGAGTTGTCCGTGAAAGATATTATAGCACGTGAGTTGTCCGTGCAGATTATGGCGCTTGGGCTGTAGGATCCCCTCCGGAGTCTGTACATACCCCCAGTGAGCGCGGGTACCCATTGAGTGTGAGTGCTAAGGGCTGAGAGCAGAGTGGTTGAGCTGTTGTGATGAGTTGAGTGACTGTTTTCTGAGAGGCTGTGCTTGCTTTGCATTTGTTATTGCACTTGGTTGCTATCTGTCATTGTTGTGAAATCTCTGAAAGAATTTATATCCAGATTACTTGAAATTGAATTGTATAAAATTGATTTGACTTAAACTGCCGGATTTAAAAGCATGTCTATTCTTTGTTGGAACTACTGAAAGCGAACTATGACCGTGTAGCTCGTCATTATCTTCAGTTCCTTAGTTATTATTGTTACTTGCCAAGTTGGTTGTACTCATACTATACCCTGCACTTCGTGTGCAGATCCAGGTGTTCCTGAACATAGCGGGTGTTGATCATTTTGCGCAGTTAATTTTCAGGAGATTTTGAGGTAGCTGACGTGTTCCGCAGACCTTGTCTCTCCTTATCTACCTCCTTGTTTACTGTATTTGGTCTTAGACTATTATAGACCATATTTTCAGACTTGTACTCATATTAGATGCTCATGTACTCAGTGACACCAGGTTTTGGAGTGTTGTATCGGATTTTGCTAGATTTTGGTATTGTATTAAACGTTACATTTTCAAATTGAAAGGAAATTATGGGTTATTGATATTGTCGGCTTGCCTAGTACTGAGATAGCCGCCATCACGACAGGTTAGGATTTTGGGTCATGACAGTGAAATACCGGCAGCTACCTCGGAATCTCCGAAAGATCAACTACGTGAAGAAATCAACACCCACTGTGTCCGGAAATACCTGGATCTGCAAATGAAGTGCAAGGTATAGTATGAGTACAATCAACTCAGTAAGTAACAATACTAAATAAATAACTGAAAGTAGTAACGAGCTTCACAGCTAAGTCCAATTACAGTAATTTTCAACATAAGAAGGTAGGCATGCTTTCAAGTTCAACGTTTAAGACCCAAATAGTAATTTCATATCAAGTTCAACTGAAACAGAAGATAATATCTCTCAGAAATTTCCAAAACAGTGATATATGACAACTGAAGTGCAAAAATAATGAAATCAATACATCCTCTCAGAGCAAAAGTGTAACGACCCGACCGTTCGTTTTGCTTTCTAAAACCCCGTTCCCCAAAATAAGACTCCCTGCATGTGCTTTTACTGTTTTATGACTTGCGGGGAGGGTTAGTTCGGGAGTTGGAAGAGTTCGGGTTGAAATCGGAACAATTGATTCCTTAGTTGACTTTAAAAAGGGTAAGTTTGACTTCGGTCAACATTTTGTGAAAACAACCCTGGAATCGGGATTTGACGGTTCCAATAGGTTCGTATGATGATTTTGGACTTGGACGTATGTTCGAATCGAGTTTTGGACGTATGTTCGAATCGAGTTTTAGACGACCCGGGAGCATTTCGGTGTTTAATAGTGAAAGTTAACTATTTAAAGGTTTTAAAGTTATTTAAATTTGATTTGGAGGAGGTTTTAAAGTAATTGAGGTCCGTTCGGAATTCAGAGTCTGGGAATAGTCCCGTATGGTAATTTAAGACCTGCACGCAAAATTTGGTGTCATTCCGAATAGTTTAAGTATGTTTCAGCGCGTTCGGAGTAAGTTTGAAGAATTTGAAATTTCTAAGTTGAATCAATTCGGTTTGAGGTATGATTCTTAGTTTTGACGTTGTTTTACGCATTTTGAGGGTTCGAGCGAGTCTGTTTTATGATTTCAAACTTATTGGTATGTTCGGGTGGGGCCCCGGGGGCCTCGGGAGTTGATCAGACGAGGCTCGGACCAAGTTGGAACTTGGGAGCAACAACTGAAGCTCCCAGCTTCTAGTGTAACCGCACCTACGTGTGGATAGCCGCAGGTGCAAGCTCGTAGAAGCGAGCCACAAATAGCCGAAGAGGCTAAGAAGGGAGCTGCTAGTGACCGCAGAAACGGGGAAATGGACCGCATCTGCGAAGGCGCAGGTGCGAGGAAGGCAGCGCAGAAGCGGATAGAGGTCACAGGTGCGACGCACGCACCGCAGAAGCGGTCTCGCAGAAGCGAGCCGCTGGTCACAGAAGTGAAGGAGCCGGCTGGGGGAAGGACTGCATCTGCGAGGCCCGTTTCGCAGATGCAGTGGTTGAGCCGCAGATGCGAGAACCACAGAAGACAGAACACTTTATTTAATACGGGACTTAGGCATTTTTGCTCATTTCTTACACTTCTTGGGGGCAATTTTGGAGCTGGTTAGAGAGAGATTTTCATCAACCAATTGAGGTAAGTAATTTCTACCGTATGTGAATTAAATACATAGTTTATGGGTAGATCATAACATGTGAATTAGTGAAAAATCATAGGTTGGATGAAAAGCTTAGGATTTTGGTAAAAATGGTATTTTAACCACGAAAATGGTTATGGAATTTATTGAAAAGCATATATTTGAGTTCCTGAGGTTATGGGTAACAACTTTCTTCAAATATTTCCAGAATCCGGGCACGTGGGCCCGGGGGTGAATTTTAGAAATTTTTCAATTAGGGTTGGGCAATCACTTTAATAATTGGGATATGAACTTTCGAGCATGTATTGACTGTTTTATATAACATTTGACTAGTTTCAAGTCATTTGGCATCGAATTGAGGGTTTAAGCACAATCTTGGACCGGAAAGTAGACCTTGAGACGAGGTAAGTCACTTTTCTAACCTTGTAAGAGGGAATTAACCTCATAGGTGAATGTAATTAATATGTGCTTCTATTTGTAGGAGTTACGTACGCACGAGGTGACGAGAGCCCGTACGTAGCTACTAATTATGCTTATGTCCTGGTAGTTTTAGGTTTATACCATGCTTTGCTGACACCGTTAATTGATTATGCTTACTAATTATCATGGATAGAACTGAGGTTGAGGATTTCAATATTTTAAAAAAGTTTCCAGTTGAATTTCTTGTTTTGGAAAGAGTTGAGAAATATTATGATACTTTGAGAAATCTATGTTCAACCGCGTCGCAAGTATATTCCGCGAGCGGGGTAAATTTTAACTACTCTCATGGGAGCGGGCCGTTCACCTCGGCAAGTTAATAGATGCATCTATGGTTCGTGTCGTTCGACCCTCGGCAGTGCACACAATATATGTATATTTATATGTATTATGGGAGAGGGTCGTACGCCCTCGGCATAATTCGTGCGTATTAATACTGGGAGCCCAAGTATATTTGCCATTGCTTATTGGCTTTAGAGGCTAAATGGTTAAATGAGGGAAATTTATTTGGTACTTACTATCGGTGAAAGGATTGTTTATTTATTTCTTGCTTCCGAGTTCTATTGTCATTTATATGTTCCATGTTTAATTAGAATTTTATACATTTTATTGTTGGCCCATAGTAAATGTCGAAGTCGACCCCTTGTCACTATCTCCTCGAGGTTAGACTAGATACTTACTGGGTACATGTTGTTTATGTACTCGCTACACATCTGCACTGAATGTGCAGGATCTGATGCAGGTGCATCTGGATATCAGTCTGGCACGCATCCTTGATACTACGAGACTTTGCAGTGAGCTGCCTTTCAAGCTTGTTCTGTAGTAGCCGAAGTCTTCCTTTGCTTTATTTTCTGTCTATTCCATTTCGGACAGTAGTGTAGTACTCTTTTTTATATTCTACTAGTATCTCATAAACTTGTGACACCAGGTTTTGTAGATTTATGCTAGTAGAAACTTGATGGCTTTGGGTTGATTTACTTATCTCACTTGCTTTAAAAATTTTGATCTCCCATGTTTATTAAACTCTTACTTCTTATTTATGCATAAACTAAAAATCAATTGTTTCAAATCGTTTAAAGAGAGGATTACTGAGTTAGTTCCCGGTTGGCTTGACTAGTGGTAACGTTGGGCGCCATCACGACATATAGGAGGAATTGGGTCATGACAACATGGTATTAGAGCACTAGGTTCACATAGGTCTCACAAGTTTTTAGCAGGCCTAATAGAGTCTTGCGGATCGGTGAGGAGATGTATGTACTTATCTTCGAGAGGCTATAGGGTGTTGGGAAACTACTCTTTCTTTATCTCCTATCTTGCAGTTGATGTTATACTAAGTGTCTTTCTTTTATTCTCTCACAGATGGTGAGAACGCGCACGGCGGATGTTCTAAGACCCGAGAGGAGCTGCTCCCCATGTTGCCATAGGCCGAGGCAGAGGCCGGGGGAGGGCACCAACCTGAGGTAGGGGATAGGGACGTCCAAGAGTGGACCTAGCTATACCACCAGCGGATCCAACAGAGGATCCTATTGTCGAGGAGCAGAGCGAGATGCCTACATCAGGGCCAGTCCCTGTGGATTTCATGTCTGCACCGGGAGTTTAGGAGGTTATGAGCCGTATGTTATGGTTTATGGATACTATGACCCAGGCTGGTTTATTTCCAGCAGACCCAACCACATCTCATGCAGGAGGGGGAGCACAGACCCCTACTACTCAGGCTTCTGGGCATGCAACTGCCGTATATCAGACTCCGGGGACACTACTCGTGGGCGGAGCCCAGCCAGTGGCAGCAGCCGTACCTGAGCCCAGACCGGCTGCAGTCGGTGAGCCGCAGAAGTTATTGGACAGATGGACTAGGCTACACCCTCCTGTCTTCGGGGGTGAGCGACATGAGGTTCCCCGGGACTTCATTGATCGATGCAGGGACAGACTGCACAACATGAGTATATTAGAGTCCCACGGGGTGGATTTCACTACTTTCCAGCAGGAGGGCAGGGCCCGTATATGGTGGCAGTCACATCTTCTCGGCATATCGGCAGGTTCTCCTCCCATGACTTGGGATCAGTTTACATGCCTTTTCTTGGATAGGTATATTCCACCCTCCCAGAGGGAAGAGTTGCGGTTTCAGTTTGAGCAGCTCCAACAGGACTAGATGTTAGTGACCGATTATGAGGCGAGGTACTCTGAATTGTCTCGCCATGCACTTATGATACTTTCTACTGAGACAGAGAGGGTATGGAGGGTCATTGCGGGGTTACACTCCGGTATTCGGGCCACTATGGCCCGAGAGGTTGAGATGGGGACCTCTTACCAGCTGGTTGTGGAGATAGCTCAGAGGATTGAGGGTTATCGTTAGCGGGATCGGGAGCAGATACTACGGGACAAGCAGTTCCGTCATTCGAGAGGATTCAGTAGTACTCCATCTGGGGTAGAGGTCAGTTTGGGAGAGGTCAGCCGAGCAGGCCTACATATCCAGCATCGCCGCCTCCTCGGGGTGCTCTAGTTCGACCCTATTCTCAGTGCCATGCCAGAGAGTTCCTACCGCCAACCAGCTATTCCGGGTTCTTCCAGTGGGTATTTTGAGAAAACGACCCCAGAATCAGGATTTGACGATTCCAATTGGTTCGTATGGTAATTTTGTACTTAGGCGTATGTTTGAATCGGGTTTTGGATAACCCGGAAGCGTTTCAGCGTTTAATAGTGAAAGTTAACTATTTAAAGGTTTTAAAGTTATTTAAATTTGGTTTGGAGTAGGTTTTGGAGTAATTGAGGTTCGTTCGGAATTTCGGGCCTGGGAATAGTTCCGTATGATGATTTTGTACTTAGGCGTATGTTCGAATCGGATTTTGGATGACCTGGGCGCGTTTCAGTGTTTAATAGTGAAAGTTAACTATTTAAAGTTTTTAAAGTTATTTAAATTTGATTTGGAGTAGTTTTTAGAGTAATTGAGGTCCATTCAAAATTTTGGGTCTGGGAATAGTTTTGTATGATGATTTAAGACTTGCACGCAAAATTTGGTGTCATTCCGAGTAGTTTAAGTATGTTTCGGCGCGTTTGGAGTAAGTTTGAAGAATTTAAAATTTCTAAGTTGAATCAATTTGGTTTGAGGTATGATTTTTAGTTTTGACATTATTTTACGCATTCTGAGGGTTCGACCGAGTCCATTTTATGATTTCAACTTGTTGGTATATTTGAGTGGGGCCCCAGGGGCCTCGGGAGTTGATCGGACGAGGCTCGGACCAAGTTGGAACTTGGGAGCAACATCTGAAGCTCCCAACTTCTAGTGTAACTGCACCTGCGCATGGACAGCCGCAGGTACGATCTCGCAGAAGCGAGCCACGAGTCGCAGAAGCGGCCAAGAAGGGGGATGCCGGTGACCGCAGAAGCGGGGAAATGGACAGCATCTACGAAGGCGCAGGTGCGAGGAAGGCAGCGCAGAAGCGGACAGAGGTCGCAGGTGCGACGCACGCACTGCAGAAGCGAGCCACTGGTCGCAAAAGCGAAGGAGCCGGCTGGGGGAAGGACCACATTTGCGAGTCCCTTTCCGCAGATGCGGAGCCACAGATGCAGGAACCATAGAACGCAGAACACTTTATTTAATACGAGACTTAGGCATTTTTGCTCATTTCTTACACTTCTTGGGGGAGATTTTGGAGCTGGTTAGAGAGGGATTTTCATCAACTAATTGAGGTAAGTATATTTCTACCGCATGTGAGTTAAATACATAGTTTATGGGTAGATCATAACATGTGAATTAGTGAAAAATCATAGGTTGGATAAAAAACCTAGGATTTGGGTAAAAATGGTATTTAACCACGAAAATGGTTATGAAATTTATTGAAAAACATATATTTGAGTTCCTGAGGTTATGGGTAACGACTTTCTTTGAAAATTTCCAGAATCCGGGTATGTGGGCCCGGGGGTGAATTTTCGTAATTTTTCAATTGGGGTTGGGTAATCACTTTAATAATTGGGATATGAATTTTCGAGCATGTATTGACTGTTTTATATAATATTTGACTAGTTTCAAGTCGTTTGGCACCGAATAGAGGGTTTAAGGACAATCTTGGACCGGAAAGTAGGCCTTGAAACGAGATAAGTCTCTTTTCTAACCTTGTAAGAGAGAATTTACCCCATAGGTGAATTTAATTAATATGTGCTTCTATTTGTGGGAGTTACGTATGAACGAGGTGACGAGAGCCTGTATGTAGCTACTAATTATGCTTATGTCCGGGTAGTTTTAGGTTTACACCATGCTTTGCTGACACCGTTAATTGATTATGCTTACTAATTGTCTTGAATAGAATTGAGATTGAGGATTTCAATATTTTAAAAACGTTTCCAGTTGAATTTCTTGTTTTGGAATGAGTTGAGGGATATTATGATACTTTGAGAAATCTATGTTCAACCGCGTCGCAAGTATATTCCGCTAGCAGGGTAAATTTTCACTACTCTCATGGGAGCGGATCGTTCGCCTCGGTAGCTTAATAGATGCATCTATGGTTCGTGTCGTTCGACCCTCGGTAGTGCACACAGTATATGTATATGTATTATGGGATTGGGCCATACGTCCTCGGCATAATTCGTGCGTATTAATACTGGGAGACCAAGTATATTTGACATTGCTTCATTGGCTTGAGAGGATAAATGGTTAAATGAGGGAAATTGATTTGGTACTTACCGTCGGTGAAAGGATTGTTTATTTATTTCTTGCTTCCGAGTTCTATTGTCATTTATATATTCCATGTTTAATTAGAATTTTATACATTTTATTGTTGGCCCATAGTAAATGTCGAAGTCCACCCCTCGTCACTATCTCTTTGAGGTTAGACTAGATACTTATTGGGTATATGTTGTTTATGTACTCATACTACACTTCTGCACTGAATGTGCAGGATCTGATGCAGGTGCATCTGGATATCAGTCTGGCGCGCATCCTTGATTACTACGAGACTTTACGGTGAGCTGCCTTCCGAGCCCGTTCTGCAGCAGTCGAAGTCTTCCTTTGCTTTATTTTTTGTCTATTTCATTTCGGACAGTAGTGTAGTACTATTTTGTATACTCTACTAGTAGCTCATACACTTTTGACACCAGGTTTTTTGACTAACAATGGTCACAAGTGACTTACCTCAAGCTTTTCCGTGAATTCTCTCTGAAAAATCGCCTCAACCCGTGTTGGAAATGTCCAAAAATGCCAAAATCCTGCAACCTCTCTAATTTTATTTTGTCCAGGGGTTTTCGCATCTGCGGTTTACTTGGCCGCATCTGCGGTCACGCTTGTGCAGTTAAGCTACCGCTTCTGTGACTTCCTTCACTTATGCGGACAAGAAGTTCGCTTCTGCGGACTCGCTTCTACGAAGAAGCGTCCGCTTCTGCGATTTTGCCCAACTTAGTCCAGGCCGCATCTGCGAACATTTTGTCGCTTCTGCGAGGATTCGTCTGCTTTTGTGGACCTCACACTTCTGCGAACTTGCACTTGCGGGCGAAATTCCGCAGGTGCGATTACATCAGATGGCAGAAAGTTTCCAGCTTTGTTCTAAGTCTGATTTCGATCCATTAACCATCTGAAACTCACCCAAGGCCCCCGGGACCTCAACCAATTATACCAATAAGTCCCAAAACATTATACGAACTTAGTCGAAGCCTCAAATCACATCAAATAGCGCTAAAAACACAAATCATACCCCAGTTCAAGCTTAATGAACTAAGAAATTGTAACTTCTACATTCGATGCCGAAACCTATCAAATCAAGTCCGACTGGCCTCAAATTTTGCACACAAGTCATAAATGACATAACGGGCCTATTCAAATTTCCAAAATCAGATTCCGACCCCGATATTAAAAAGTCAACTCTTCGGTCAAATTTTTAAACTTAAATTTCTATTTTAGCCATTTCAAGCCTAATTTAACTACGGACTTCCAAATAATTTTCCGGATACGTTCCTAAGTACAAAATCACCATACGGAGCTATTGGAATCATCAAAACTCCATTCCGATGTCGTTTATACATAAGTCAACATCCGGTCAACCTTTTCAACTTATGTTTTCATCGTTGGGACTAAGTGTCTTAATTCATTTCGAAACTTCACCGGACCCAAGCAAATTACCCCGACAAGTCACATAACAACTGTAAAGCACAAATTGAGCTGTAAATGAGGGAACATGGTTGTAATACTCAAAACGACCAACCGAGTCGTTACATTCTCCCCCTCTTAAACAAACGTTCGTCCTCGAACGGGTTTAGAATCATACCTGGAGCCTCAAATAGGTGTGGATATTTGTCCCGCATCTCCCGCTTAATCTCCCAGGTAGATTTCCCGACTAGATAGCCTCTCCACTACACTTTCACTGAAGCTATGTTCTTTGATCTCAACTTTCGAACCTGCCAGTCCAAACTGACCACCAGCTCCACATCATAAGTCAAATTACTATCAACTGAACCGTACTGAAATCCAAAACATGAGACGGATCTCCGACATACTTTCGGAGCATAGATACATGAAACACTGGATGAATAACCGATAGATTAGGTGGCAATGCAAGTTCATAAGCCACCTCTCCAATCTTCTTAAGTATTTCAAAATGCCCAATATACCAAGGACACAACTTACCCTTCTTCCCAAACCTCATAACACCCTTCATACGCGAAACTCGGAGTAGTACCTTCTCTCCTACCATGTAAGCAACATCGCGAACCCTCCGGGTCGGCATAACTCTTTTGTCTAGACTGTGCCGTGCAAAGTCATTCCTAAATCAATTTAACCTTTTCCAAAGCAACCTGAACTAGATTAGTACCCAATAGCCTAGCCTCGCCCGGATCAAACCAACCCACTGGAGACCGACATCGTCTCCCATATAAAGCCTCATACAGAGCCATCTGAATGCTCGATTGGAAGATATTATTGTAAGCAAACTCTGCTAGTGGCAGAAACTTATCCCAAGAACCCCTAAAATCTATAACACAAGCGCGTAGCAGATCTTTCAATATATGAATAGTGCTCTCGGATTGTTCGTCTGTCTGAGGGTGAAATGATGTACTCAACTGAACCTGTGTGCCTAATTCTCGCTGCACTGCTCTCCAAACTGTGATGTAAACTGCGTGCCCCGATATGAAATGATGGACACTGGCACACCGTGTAGGAGAACAATCTCGCGGATATAAATCTGAGTCAACCGCTCCAAAGAATAAGTAGTACCAATGAGAATAAAATGTGCGAACTTGGTCTATAATCACCCAAACAGCATCAAACTTCCTCAAAGTCCATGGTAGTCCAACTACGAAGTCCATGGTAATACGCTCCCACTTCCACTCTAGAATTTCAAGTCTCTGAAGTAATCTGCCCGGTCTCTAATGCTCATACTTCACCTGCTGACAATTTAAACGTTGAGCTACAAACCCCACTTTATCTTTCTTCATTCTTCTCCACCAATAGTGTTGCCTCAAGTCCTGGTACATCTTAGCGGCACCCGAATGAATGGAATACCGCGAACTATGTGTTTCTTCAAGAATCAATTCACGCAGCCCATCTACATTTGGCACACAAATACGACCATGCATCCTCAACATCCCATTATTTTTAATAGTAACATCTTTGGCATCACTGTGCTGAACTATATCCTTCAGGATAAACAAATGGGGATCATCATACTGGCGCTCTCTGATCAGGTCATATAAGGAAGACCGAGAAACCACACAAGCTAGAACCCGATTGGGCTCCGAAACATCTAATCTCACGAACTGGTTGGCCAAGGCCTGAACATCAACTGCAAGAGGCCTCTCACCAACAGGAATGAATGCAAGGCTACTCATACTCACCGCCTTTCTACTCAAGGCATCGGCCACCATATTGGCCTTCCCGGGATGATGTAGAATAGTGATATCAGAGTCCTTTAGCAGCTCCAACCATCTCTGCTGCCTCAAATTTAGATCCTTCTGTTTGAATAAGTGCTGGAGACTCCGATGATCTGTAAACATCTCACAAGACACACCGTAGAGATAATGCCTTCAAATCTTCAATGCATGACCGATGGCAACTAACTCCAAATCATGGACAAGGTAGTTCTTCTCAGGGGGCTTCAACTGACACGAAGCATAAGCAATCACTCTACCCTCCTGCATCAAAACACATCCAATATCGATCCGAGAAGCATCACAATACACTGTATAAGAACCAGTAGCTAAAGGTAGGACTAGAACTGGAGTTGTGGTCAAGGAAGTCTTGAGCTTCTGAAAGCTCTCCTCACACTCATCTGACCACCTGAAAATAGCACATTTCTGGGTCAATTTGGTTAAAGTCGATGCAATAGATGAGAAACCCTCTATGAAGCAACGATAATAAATAGACAAGCCGAGAAAATTCCGAATCTCAGTAGCTGAAGATGGCCTGGGCCAACTCTGAACTGCCTCTATCTTCTTCGGATCCACCTTAATTCCTTCGTTGGACATTATGTGTCCCAAGAATGCCACCGAACTAAGCCAGAACTCACACTTAGAGAATTTAGCATAAAGTTTCTCCTCTATCTGCCTCTGTAATATAATATCCAAGTGATGTGCATGCTCCTCCTGGATACGTGAGTACACCAGGATATCATCAATGAATATTACGAAAAATGAATCAAGGTATGGCTGGAATATACTGTTTATCAAGTGCATAAATGCTACTGGGGCATTGGTCAGCCCAAAAGACATCACGAGAAATTCATAGTGACCATAACGGGTCCTGAATGTTGTCTTTAGAAAATTTGAATCCCGAATTTTCAACTGGTGATACCCGGATCTCAAATCAATTTTGGAGAATACCCTCGCTCCCTGAAGCTGGTCAAATAAATCATCAATACGCGGTAAAGGATACTTGTTCTTGGTTGTAACTTTGTTCAATTGCCTATAATCAATGCACATCCGTATAGTACCATCCTTCTTCTTCACAAACAGAACTGGTGCACCCAAGGCGACATACTAGGCCTAATAAACCCCTTATTAAGGAGTTCTTGAAGTTGCTCTTTCAATTCTTTCAACTCAGCTGGTGCCATACGATACAGAGGAATAGAAATGGGTTGAGTTCCTGGAACCAAGTCAATACCAAAATCAATATCCCTGTCGGGTGGCATACCCGGCAGGTCTATAGGAAATACATCCGAAAAGTCTCGCACTACGGGTACAGAATCAATAGTAAGAGTGTCTACATCAACATCTCGCACAAAGGACAAATATGACAAACACCCCTTCCCAACCATCCGCTGGGCCTTCAAGTAAGAAATTACCCTGCTGGGAACATAATCTAGAGAACCTCTCCATTCGACCTTCGGCAACCCCGGCATCGCCAATGTCACGGTTTTTACGTGACAGTCCAGGATAGCATGACATAGAGAAAACCAATCCATACCTAAGATTACATCGAAATCAACCATGTTAAGCAATAAGAGGTCAACTCTAGTCTCCAGTCCCCCAATAGTTACCACACACGACCGATACACACGGTCCACAATAATAGTATCGCCCACCGGCATAAATACACGAACAGGTGAAACTAAGGACTCGCAGGGGCATATCCAGATAATGAGTAAAGTGCGATTATACATATGAATAAGTGGAACCAGGGTCAAATAATATAGAAGCTTCCCTGTGGCACACTAAGACAATACCTGTGATCACTACATCTGAAGCAACGCCATCTGGCCTAGCAGGAAAAGCATAGAATCGGGTCTGGCCTCCACCTGATCGGCCTCCTCCTCTTGGGCGACCCCTAGCTGACTGAGCCCCACCCCGAGATGGCTAGGCGGGTGGTGAAGTAACTGGTGCTGAAGTCGTAGTCTGACTCCTCTGCTGCACTGGACTTCCCGGGTGATGAGCACACTGCCTCCACATGTGCCCAAACTCCTCGCACTCAAAGCAACTCCCCGGTGCTGGTGGTGGTGGGGACTAAATCGGGCCCCGAGAACCAGAATAACTGCTAGAAGCACCCGGTGCAAATGAACCCTGAACTGAAGGAGCACAGGATGAACTTTGGGCCGGAAGGGCACTAAGAGATGACTGACCCTGATAAGAACTATATGAACCATGGCTGGATAATGCACCACGGTGAACTGGACGACCCATTTGTGCGTGCCTGTAAGGATGACCCTTGTTGTGGTAGGACTGCCCCCCATAAGGTAAACTACCAAAATTGCCCGAACCTCGAGGCTTCTTGGCCTCCCTCTCACCACGCTCTTGGCTACAGATCATATCTATCTGCAGAGCAATGTCAACCACATCATCAAAAGTAGCACCAGATACCCTCTCCCGAGTCATAAGCAACTGCAGCTGATATGTGAGGCCACCAATGAACCTCCTAATCCTCTCTCTATCAGTGGGAACCAACCATACTGCATGACGAGCCAACTCAGAAAACCTCATCTCGTACTACGTCACAGACATACCCTCCTGACGTAACTGCTTAAATTGTCTGCACAGCTCCTCTCTACAAAACTGCAGGACGAACTTCTCCAAAACGAGAACGGAGAACTCCTGCTATATAAGTGGTGCTGCACCGACCGGCCTGCGCCTCTCATAAGCCTCCCACCATCTGACGGCAGCCCAAGTGAACTGAATAGTAATGAACGAGACACTACTGGTCTCCAGAATACCAGCCGTATGAAGCATCCGCTGGCACTTATCCAAGAAACCCTGAGCATCCTCTAACTCAGCACCGTTTAACGATGGAGGCCGAAGCCTCCCAAATCTCTCAAGTCTCCTCTACTCATCATCAGCCATAACGGGGACCATCGGGGTCTGAGCAGCTGCAATCGGCTGGACTGGTAGTGCCCCCGGTATCTGAAGTCCATGCACTACCTGCTCTGGAGTACGGGCGACAGGGGTATGAGTACCTCCCCCGGCCTGAGAAGTGGTTGGTGCGGCCTGAGCCGAAACCACTTGAGCAAGGCCAGTGCAAACAGTCAATATCTGTGCTAGAGCCTCTTAAAGTCCTGGAATCAGAATAGGCACAGTTGGTGCTTGAGCTGGTCCAACCGACTCAACTATATTTGGAATCTGCTCCTGAGCTGGAGCAACTGGTGGTGCTACAAGTACTGCTCCAACTGCCGTACGAGCTATACCTCAACCTCTACCTCGGCCCCGACCTCTAGTGGCCCTAACTGGTGGCACTGGTGGCTTATCATTCGATCCGGTCGAATGTGTCCTCATCATCTGTGAGAGAATAAAATAACAAAAATTTAGTTTCATTAATAAATTCGCACGACAGAATACAAGAAAGTGAAATTTTCCTAAGAGTTCGGCAGCCTCTTGAAAATAAGTACATACGTCTCCGTACTGATCCGCAAGACTCTACTAAATCTGCTCATGACTCGTGAGACCTATGTAACCTAGGCTCTGATACCAACTTTTCACGACCAAAAATCCTAACCTGTCATGATGGCGCCTATCGTGGTACTAGAAAAGCCGACATTACGGAATAATCTCAACACTTTTAACATAAAATGAATTAAAGCATTTTAAATAACAAAAGTTTCCATAAACAGGGATAGAAACCCAAATCTCAATGTGGAATTCCCAACTATCGGGGTGTCACAGAGTACATGAGCATCTATACATCACAAATCTGGAAGATACGGCCTATAATAGTCCAAAACTAAATAAAATAAGTAAGAAGATAGGGAATGAGAGACAAGGTCTGCAAAACATCGGCAGCTACCTCGAAATCTCCAGAAGATCAACTGCGCGAAGAAATCAACACCCACTGTGTCCGAGAACCCCTGGATCTGCACATGAAGTGCAGAGTGTAGTATGAGTACAACCAACTCAGTAAGTAATAATACTAAATATAGAACTGAAAGTAGTGACGAGCTTCACAGCTAAGTCCAATTACAGTAATTTCCAACATAAGAAGGTAGGCATGATTTCAAGTTCAACATTTAAGACCCAAACAGTAATTTCATATCAAGTTCAACTGAAACAGAAGATAATATCTCTCAGAAATTTCCAAAAGTGATACATGACAACTGAAGTGCAAAAATAATGAAATTAATGCATCCTCTCAGAGCAACAATCACTCAGTCCTCCCATTCACTCCAACCTCACAATCACTCTTTCCTCACAGTCACTCATTCCTCTCAATCACTCAGCACTCGGCACTCGCACTCAGTAGGTACCTATGCTTACTGGGGGTGTGTACAGACTCCGGAGGGGCTCCTTCATCCCAAGCACTATAACAAGCCAATCATGGCATAAATAGTTGAAACATGCTGCGGCGTGCAGCCCGATCCCATAAATATCCTCACAATCAGGCCCTCGGCCTCACTCAACCATCAACCTCTCCAGTCTCTTAGGCTCTCAAAAATCATGATAAGCAACCCAAACAGCAATGATATGATGAATCAATAATGAACAATGGAGATTGAGATGTAATATGCAAGTAAATCCGTGACTGAGTACAAAACAATAATTTAACAGATAATTCGACATGTACACGACCTATGTGGGTCCCTACAGTGTCAACGCATGGTTTAAACATGATTTATAGTTCGATTTCTCTAATACGTGGAACAATGTATGGATAACAACAAATTATTCAACTACACAAATCCATGGAATTGACCAAGTCACAATTCCTACGGTGCACACCCACACACCCATCACCTAGCATGTGTGTCACCTCAAAACCAATCACATAACACATAATCCGGGGTTTCATACCCTCAGAACTAAATTTAGAACTGTCACTTACCTCAAACCATGAAATTCTTTATTCTGCTATGCCTTTGCCTCGCGAATCGGCCTCTGAACGCCTCGAATCTAGTCACAATTAATTCAATTCAGTCAATACAAACTATAGGAATTAATTCCATATGAAAATACTAATTTTCCAACAAAATCAAAAATTGCACTCAAAAATTGCCGGTGGGGCCCACATCTCGGAACTCGACAAAAGTTATAAAATATGAACGCCCATTCAACCATGAGACCAACCATACCAAATTTATAAAATTTCAATATCAACTCGACCTTCAAATCCTCAAATCTTATTTTCAAATCCCTAGGCTCAAACTCTCGAATTACACCTCACAAACACGTAATCTAGTCGGAATAATCGATGATAATTCAATATTATTGACTAACAATTGTCACAAGTGACTTACCTCAAGATTTCCCGTGAATTCTCTCTGAAAAATCGCCTCAACTCGTGTTGGAAATGCCCAAAAATCCCGCAACCCCTCTGATTTTATTATGTCCAGGGTTTTTCGCATCTGCGGCTCAGTTGGCCGCATCTGCGGTCACGCTTGTGCAGTTAATCTACCGCTTCTGTAACCGCCTTCGCTTCTGGGGACAAGAAGTCCACTTCTGCGAACTCGCTTCTGCGGTTTTGCCCAACTTAGCCCAGGCCGCATCTGCGACCATTTTGTCGCTTCTGCGAGGCTTCGTCCGCTTTTACGGACCTCACGCTTCTATGATGTCAGGCTCGCTTCTGCGAAGCGAAGCGAGCTCGCACCTGCAAGCAAAATTTCGCAGGTGCGATTGCATCAGATAGCAGAAAGTTTCCAGCTTTGTTCTAAGTCCGATTTCGATCCGTTAACCATCTGAAACTCACCCGAGGCTCTCGGGACCTCAACCAATTATACCAATAAGTCCCAAAACATTATACAAACTTAGTCAAAACCTCAAATCACATCAAACAATGCTAAAACATGAATCATACCCCAGTTCAAGCTTAATGAAACTAAGAAATTCCGACTTCTACATTCGATGCCGAAACCTATCGAATCAAGTCCGATTGACCTCAAATTTTGTACACAAGTCATAAATGGCATAACGGACCTATTCAAATTTCTAGAATTGGATTCCGATCCTGATATCAAAAAGTCAACTCCCGGGTCAAATTTTCAAACTTAAGTTTCCATTTTAGCCATTTCAAGCCTAATTTAACTACGGACTTTCAAATAATTTTTCGGACACGCTACTAAATCCAAAATCACCATACAGAGCTATTGGAATCATCAAAACTCTATTTCAGTGTCGTTTATACATAAGTCAACATCCGGTCAACCTTTTAAATTTAAGTTTTCATCTTTGAGACTAAGTGTCTCAATTCATTTTGAAACCTCACCGGACCCAAACAAATTATTTCAGCAAGTCACATAACAACTATAAAGTATAAATTGAGCAGTAAATGGGGGAATGGGATGTAATACTCAAAACGACCGGCCGGGTCGTTACAAAAATAATACCAATAATTATTACCAAGAAGAATACTTAAATACTTTAATACCAAATGGCCTTCTACCATATATGTTTGGTGTCAAGTTTATTATTTCTTACATATGTTAGTGTCACCGTTTATATAATAGACTAAGTTAAAATTGATCTTTCATTGTATATAGGTTAATTTTGAAGAAAAATATGGTTGTCATGCTACTGAAAAACTTAGATATGTCGAATAGCTTATGTAATAGCACGCATATGGTATATAAAAGTTTTGACAATAACGTCATACATGCAAAAATTATGATACTGGTCAATATGTTTCTAAGTATATTCTTATCCCTGAATTCAACTTTCATCTTTCGAAACTAAGGAATATTCATTTTAAATTTGTGTGAAAATAATTTTTAGTATGATTATGTTTTGCAAATATAATAAATAAAGTACAAGGACTAACAAACTAAATATTGAACTATATTTATCGTAATATATTTTCTTGCACAGACAACTATATGTTGCACTTTCAAGAGAGATATCAAGATCGACAACAAGAGTTCTGGTTAAGGCAGAGTAACCAAAGCATTAGGAAGAAACATACACAAAAAAATATTGTCACAAAAAAGTGTTCGGTAAGATACCATCACATTAAATGCTTTTAAATTATAATACATAATTATCTAACTAACATGACAAAATTGATCATTTGTTTAAGTTTTGATGATGTCCTTTTATTTTAATTCATGTATTATGCTAATGTAATAATATTTTTCGGCATTTAGATGATTGTTTTATTATTATACATAAAATTTCTCTCATTAATTAAATTTTATTGTTGCTTCATATAAATAAATATTTAAATCATCATGCGTCATTATTAACGTGCAACGCACGTTCATAGATACTAATTATATAAAGAGAGTAAATTTGCATAAATATATACTCCCAATATAATGCATTGTATTCCTATAATCATTTTTTTAGTTTATACCAGAATAACCAATATTTTTTTGTAACAGTATTTATATATCTAAAAATTATTATACACTATTTATAAACTTATATCACAAATATATCTATCTTGTATAAAGTGTATAACAGTGTATAAAAATATATATCAACCTTGTATAAAAATTGTATAACAATGTATAAAAATGTATAACCTACAAAGATAAACTTCTTCTCGAATTCCATTTGGAATTCTTGTTCAAAACTAGCATGAATTTCTAGTAAATGACTTCAAATTTTGCAGACAACTTCCTTAGACTATTTTCAACCAATCTAAACAATACCTACTTCATACTTCTCACAAAAAAAGAGATTCGAAAATCAAACCTACTTCTTCAAGCTTGTTCAATAATAGTAGGTTATCTTTCTAATATGATCTTCACTATTAAAATCTTATAAAATTAGTAATATAACAATTATTTTTGCTCCAAATACAACAGTAAAATCGAGTTTTTCAACTAACAATCAATATAACTGACCATTTTCAGATTTAACATCGAAGATATGAACTCAAAGTTTTCAAAAATGAAGATTTCAAGATTTTTTTTCTCCTAATCCGAATATGAATGCAAACAAAAATAAAACAATATGATGTAACGACCCAACCGGTCATTTCAACTATTAGAATCCCATTTCCTTAAATAAAACTTCCCATATGTGATTTAATTATTTATGATATTGTGGGAATGGTTGATTCGGGATTTGGAAGTGTTTGGGTTGAAATCGGAACACTTGGTTCCTTAAGTTGGCTTTAAAAGGGCAAGTTTGACTTTGGTCAATATTTTGAGCAAACGGACTCGGATCAGTATTTTGACAGTTTTGGTAGGACCGTATAGTGATTTGGGACTCGGAAGTATGCCCTGAATCAAATTCCGAGGTCCCTAGCCCGAGATATGAAATTTTGAAGAAAAATTAAAATGTTTAAGTTCGAATAGTGACCGGATGTCTAATATATGAAAATGACCCCGGAATAGAATTTTAATGATTCTAACAGCTCCGTATGGTGATTTTGGACGTAAGAGCATGTTCGGAATTGTTTTTGGAAGTCCGTAGTTAAATTAGGCTTGAAATGGCTAAAACCAAGAATTTAAGTTTGGAAGTTTGACCGATGAGTTGACATTTGATACCGGAGTCGGAATCCAGTTTCAAAACTTTTCATAGCTCCGTTATGTTATTTATGACTTGTGTGTAAAATTTGAGGTCAATTAGAGTTGATTTGATAGGTTCCGACATCGAATGTAGAAGTTGAAAACTCTTAGTTTCATTAAGCTTGAATTGGGGTATGATTCATGGTTTTAGCGTTGTTCGATGTGATTTAGAGATTTGACTAAGTTCATATGATGTTTTAGGACTTGTTGGTATATTTGGTTGAGGTCCCGAGGGCCTCGGGTGAGTTTCAGATGGTTAACGGATCAAAAGTTGGACTTAAAAGTTGCTGCAATTTTTCTTTCTGCTGTATATTCTGGGCTGTGATCGAGACCCAGATCGAACCCAGATATCGAGCCCACGATCGAGGCCTGAGTCGAAGCTGGGGACGGGGCTCAGTATCGAATCCACGATTGAAGGTCCAGCTTGAGGCCACAATCGAAGGTCCGGCTCGAGGACATGATCGAAGTTAAGGCTCGAGGGCTAGGATCGAGA
>AWOL01S0003230.1:17301-30476 GCA_000715115.1 Nicotiana otophora | reverse complement strand
TGAATGCCATGTTTGGGCCTTGCGCCAATGCTGTTTGGACCCTTAGGGGCTGTTTGCTTACCATCCTCTCATTGTTTTCGATTGAAAATCTATACTCAGTCATGTTTATACTTGTTTACCGCATAACTCAGTTTTTATGACTCTATTTTGATGCATATAAATGTTTGGGCCGAATGCCCTGTTTTACTGAAATGTCCGAGAAGCTTGAGATATTTATGACTGAGTGAGGCCGAGCGCCTGATTGGTGAGGATGAGTGTGGATCGGGGCTGCCCGCCTGCAGCATACATATGACTGAGTGAGGCCGAGGGACTGATTGGGAGGATGAGTGTGGATCGGGGTTGCCCGCCTGCAACATACTTTATTATTATCGCACGTGATTTGTCCGTGCAGATTATAGCGCTTGGGCTGAAGGAGCCCCTCCGAAGTCTGTACACACCCCCCATGAGCGCAGGTACCTACTGAGTGCGAGTGCCGAGTGCTGAGTGACTGGGAGGCATGAGCGATTGTGAGGTATGCCTGAGTGGCAAGAGTGATTGTGAGTTCTGCCCGAGTGGCACGAGTGACTGTGAGGTTTGCCCGAGGGGCTATATATGAGTGATGTTTTGCCCGAGTGGCTGTTTATGATTTCATCACTTTTGCTCACCTTTGCATTGAGCCTTTGTTTGAAACACTGTTGGAAAAATGTCTTTAAATGATTTTTACTGGAACTGTGTCTAAACTAGATAATTTGATTCAAATCCTGATTTTTAAAAGCATGTGGTATTTTACTGGGATTTCCTGATATGAACATTATATGCTTTATTACTCGTCACTACTGCTCAGTCTTTATTTATTGTTGTTACTTACTGAGTTGGCGTACTCACGTTACTCCCTGCACCTTGTGTGCAGATTCAGGTGTAGCTAGACACGGTAGCGATTATTGAGTATTTTGGTTGCAGATTGTTCTTGGAGATAGCAAGGTAGCTATTTGGCGATCGCAGCCCCTGCTCTTCTCCCTATTATCTTCCTCTAGTTGTATTTAGCTATTTTCTGGGCTGCGTTAGCCTTGATATTGTTAGATAGATTATAGTATATGTTCATGACTAGTAACACCCCGATGTCGGGCTTTTCTTTTCTGCACTTCTATTTTTCTTTAATTTGAACTCTTTAAATGGAGGTTTTTTGTTAAATAACCTTGAAAATATCTTTGAAATGAAAATTTTAGTTTGTTTTGGAAATGAGTCGGCTTGCCTAGTTCCACGATAGGCGCCATCATGACAGGGGTTAGTTTTGGGTCGTGACAGATATACTGAAGTACTAAAAGGATCATGTGCGCATTCCCGCGTCTTGATACCTTTAAATTCAAAATAATTATGTTTTAACCATGTGTATATTCCGTACCTCGGTTTAATATCCAACTTCAAAGAAATACCTTGTGTGTGTATTGCATCAGGGTCCAAACAATTTATAAAATGCAATAATTAATTAAACGATAATAGGCAAATCATAATCAATAAAATACAAGAATAGCCAAACATTAATTTAAGCCTTATATTAGTCAATAAAGCAACCGTACTAAAACCACGGCACACGAGGGGTGCTTTACACCTTCCCCTCGGTCAAAAGAATTCCTTACTCAGTCTTATGTTTCGTAGACCATAAATTAGGAGTCAAACCTTCCTTTTGATAAAGGATTCCAGATTAAAGGTGACTTGGAACACCAAAACTCAATTCCAAGTGGCAACTCCAAATAATAAATAATCCCTTTTTAAAACGTCACTTTAATTGGAAAAACTCTTCTAACTCAACCTCGTGATAGGGTTGAGTGGGAAAAAAGAGGTGTGACAGCTCTGGCAACTCTGCTGGGGATCATTAATAAGAATTCGAGCTTTGTACATTACTTCTTGTTTGGCTTTTATCATATTTTGGATATTATTGTGTTTGGCAACCTAATGTGCTATTTGTCACTTATTTACTGCTTTAATATTTATTTGAACTGTGATATAAACTGTATCCTCTCTCGCACCCTTCTGAGTCTTCTGATAGGTAGTTATGTTGTGTTTTCCTACTAGCATCACAAAAGTTCTATCTTGAGATAAAGCCAGTTAGCCTACCAGCTTCTGGTGTAGGATTTAGTCACACATATTTAGGTGGGAAAGCCGTTAGCTAGCCAGTGTTGTTCTACTACTGGTGATGCTTGATGCTCCTCGACTTGGGTTGTCTGCCCGGGTAAGCCAGGTCTAGATACCATCTCCTTTAGAATTTGAAAACTTAGAAGAACAAGCCACAAGCAACAGTTATCCCTAGTAGGCTATGCTTTATTTGTATCATGTGTATTGGACTTAGCGGGACTCGGCACAAAGGCCGGACCCTTCTAGGACAAGTACCAATTTTTTAGACCAACATGTTTATTTTTTTATGTTATATGTAACACTATTTGGTAGACTTTACTCAAATGTTGACAGGCTTTAGGATAGACTGATTGAACAGAGGAGAGAGAAAGAGAAAATTTCCTCCATGTGTTCATAAAGTAACCATTTTTATTTTATTTTTTAAAACAAAGTTTTGAAGGGTTCTAATGTGTAAAATCATAATTTTAAAAATATTTGTTTTCATTTATTTTAACTGAACTATGCGGGTTTGATTCTCACCAGATGTGAGATACGTAGGCAACCTTCATCGGGTTCAACCCTATTTGTTTTAGGTAAATAAAAAATAAAATAAAAAGACGAAAGAAAAGAGAGCGTTAAATTCAAGATGAAATAAACCAACAAGACGGGATGAAGCATGAAGTCTTCCAAGCTCATTTTGGGGATGAAAATGGCATTAGGTACATGACATACAATGTGTGATTAATATCTGCAAAATGCCTAACTCTAACACGTTTGTTGTTTGTCATTTTAAAGATAAAGTTAAACGAAGGTGGTTGGTTTGTAGTTTAAACGGGAGACTCACCATTACAACATGAGATCAAAAGGAAAAAGTAGAATGGCAAACAATAGTGAGAATGAGTCAGATAATAATGATGTCCATGGACAATTGGTCGAACAAGGTTCAGGATTGGTTGAAGAAGTAAGAGTACTGAAGCAACAATTGGCATAGATGTACCAAGCCTGGGCGAATGGACAAGCACCGCCCCCACTACCCATAGGGCCATCGGATAATCTTCATAATGTGTCAATTACAACTCAAGTTCCCATCTCCATAACAAGTAACCCGTTGTACCAACTTAGATTCAGTCCATGCATTAACCTTCCAACTATCCCCAGTACCTCCATTCCACGTCCTCCAACCGCACCCCTCATAAATGACACACCTACTGTACCCGTTACCTATGCTTTCACTGTCTCTCAACTGGGTCTTGCTCAAAAGTCCAACAATGATCCACAATTCAATACTCATGATGCACAACATTACTCTCCAGAACTGACTTTCAAGGTTCCAGATTCATACAAGCATACTCCTCAGAACGTGTTTCCAGTTAAGATCGAAAAGCACGACAAGAATATGGAACAAGAGGAAATGACCAGAAAAATGAAGAGCTTGGAACAAATCATGAGAAACATACAGGGTTTGGGAGGCCACAAGAGTGTTTCGTTTAACGATCTATGCATGTTCTCTCATGTTCATTTGCCACCCAGCTTCAAGACCCCCAAGTTTGACAAGTACGATGGGAATGGTGATCTCGCTGCCCATTTGAAGAGGTATTGTAACCAATTAAGGGGACCAGGGGCAAAGAAGAATTACTCATGGCTTATTTTGGGGAAAGTTTGACACGAATTGCTTCGGAGTGGTTCATAGATCAAGACATCTCTCACTGGCACGTTCGGAATGACATGGCTCAAGATTTTGTCCAACATTTTCAGTACAATATTGATATAGTGCCAGACCGCTCCTCTCTTGTCAACATAAAGAAGAAACTAACAGAAATCTTCAGAGAATATGCAATCAAGTGGCGAGAGCAGGCTGCTAGGGTCAAACCACCAATGAAAGAGGCAGAAATGATTGACTATTTTCTCCAAGCTCAAAATCCTGATTACCTCCATTACATGTCGGTTGCCATTGGCAAACTTTTTGCTGAGGTGATTAAGATTGGAGAAATAGTTGAGAATGGCATGAAGTCGGGAAACATTGTGAGTTAGGTAGCCCTTAAGGCGACTACGCAAGCACTTCAAAATGGGTCAGGTAGTTTCGGAAACAGAAATAAGAGAGAAGCGGGAGCCATGATGGCTTCAAGCTCAAGGGAGGCTCGCAGGTCATTCAACCAATCATTTTTGCCACCCACAGCTTCGCAATATTACAACCCCCATTATGATGCTGCATATGCCGTGGTACCACTTTACTATGCAGTGATGAACACACAACCTTACATACAGCCACAAAATCACACCCAAAGTCGAGCTCCACCTCCCAGAAATGTCCGTCCCTACCAAGCTCCATATAATCCCCAACATAATTCTCCCCAATACAATCCCTGAACAAGAGAGCCTCCCAGAAGAAATCAATTAACCCCTATTGGTGAATCATATTCAAGTGTGTTCCAAAAGCTAACCAGGCTTGGTCTGCTGCAACCAGTGGCCCCGAACAAGCCAAACCCCGAGTCCCCCTCGCACCGAGCTGATGCAAGATGTGAATACCATTCTGGAGCAGTGGGACATGATACTGAGGACTGTTGGACTCTCAAAAGAGCAGTGGAGGACCTCATTGAGGTTAAAGAAATAGTTCATAGTGGAGAAGAGGCCCCTAATATTCCAAACAATCCCTTGCCTACTCACGACTATGGGTCGATCGTTTGAATGATCTATGATAATGAGAAGTTTAATCCGGCACGGAAAGCCATTGTAGCCATTGCCGCGAAAGAAGAGAAACTTAAAACGGTCGCCAAGCCATGAGAAGTTCTCTGTCACATGGGAATCTCGGTTGTCGGTCTTGTTGTCCTTTCTGTATCTGGATTATTTTAGGGTGTAATCCGGATGTTTACCGTTATTGTCTTATTTTCTGATGTAAACCCTTCTATCTTAAACTGCAAAGAAATGAAATCAATATTTCATCATCCATGAATGTATCTTTTCTTAATATTGTCCCTTTATTATTCTCTTTTCAGTTCTGTTAATGCAGGTTTTAATAACATGACATGCCTGCGGACTTCATGCCCAGATCCTAAAACGATGTCAGATCTTGAAATAATGAATCAAGAAGTAGAATGTGTTGAAGATAAGGCTTGTAAGAAAATAAAAAAAGAATGGACAACAAGCCTAAACCAAGTCCAAATGAAAATCTCCCTTACTTGATTGGTTTATGGCACTATAGTTGTGATATCAGTAGAAGTTGAAATTCCCTCTCTTCAGATTATTATTGAAACCGAGTTCGAGGATGAAGATTGAGTCAAGACCCGATTGAATAAAATGACTTTGGTTGATGAAAAGCGATTGACTGCAGTTTGCCACAAGCAGTTGTACCAACAAAGAATGGCCCGTGCCTACAACAAGAAAGTGCGGCCCAAGAAATTTGAAGTAGTATTCTTCCGAATCATGAGGAAGCTAAAGGAAAATTTACCTCGAATTGGATGGTCCACACATTGTAACAAGATTGCTGCCAAAGGGAGTACTGTATTTGGGAGACATAGAAAGAAATGTTCCCTATACAACTATCAATGCAGAAGCGGTCAAAAGGTACTATGTTTGACCCTTTACACATCTTTAATGCTCTCTGATTGGGATGACGAAGGTTTTCATTTTCAGTACCCAAATACTATTAACCTTTTGCTAACCTTTTGAACCGGATACTTTTTCCTTGGCCACCCTCTTTGGAACCTTGTATGTAATGAGAAAGAAAAACAAAAACAAAAGAAAAGAAAAAAATATATAAAAGGAAAAAAGAGAGAAAGAAGAAAAAAAAGAGATAAAAGAAAAGAAGCAAAAGAAAACAAAACAGAAGAAAAACAAAACAAAAATCAAAATAAGTTCAAGTTAATTGAACTACGTCTGACCTGATTCCGAAAGGAAATGTAGGTAACCTCACTCTGGGGTTCGGTCACACAAAAATAAAAATCCACATTACCCCAAAAGTGAAAACTGGGGAAGATGTCATAATGGTTCGGTGATGATTTCGCCTGAAAGGTTCCAAAGTTGTAATTCAATCCAAATTGTTTTTACCCAAATCCTTTCAAGTCCTTCCGATCAATTGGCGAGAATGTTCAAAAGTTGGAGGATAAGATTACTAGGATCGGATGCAACCAAACTAGAAAAATAAAATAAGAGAGTCCTATTGGTGAAAACCCTCATGGGTACTGTAGGGCGATGGTGAGTAGAGAAAATAAAAATCAGAGAGTCTTGTTAGTGAAAACCCGCAAATGGCACTATAAAGCGATGAAGAGAAGAGAAATGAGAGAGATCAGCTAGTGAAAACCCGCAAAGGGCATTGTTGATCGAAAAGAGGAACCACGCAGCCATGGCATCAACACAGTCCTGAGCAAGATTTTTTGGTTTCAAGTCAAAAGTTGTGATGAATTTCTAAGAGCCGGACATTTTACACAGATTAGGCATCCAGTCTAAGAGGTATGTCATGTTTATTGAAGTCCGCATGTACTCCCAGATAAGTCCGTCTTTCTGTTCCCCGAAAAGGACACCTTTTGTTTTCAACTCATTTTCTATTCCATTATTTTATATTTCTTTTAATACCTTTAGGTCTAACTTTGTTTAAAAAATAAGGCAAAGAAAAGACGGCAAGATCGATTTATAGGGTTCTCGTTTGAAGCGAGCTGATATATTCAAAAGGCGCCCAGCCTCGGCAAGGGCATCAAGTTGACCTCGACTAGCCATGATTCGCCGATGCTTTGAAATGGAAATTTTGAAAGAAGCCAAAAGTAAAATGCCCACAAAGTCTAAATAAAGTTGAAAAAGGTTAATCCCCACACGACCAACCATCATGGCAAAGTTTGGAAATGTGAAAGGTGCTCAGGGTCAGAAATGGAGTTGGTATTCAGGAAATAATCAGTTGCAATTGAGAAGAGGATGAGCCTAGATCAAGAGATCGAAATAATCAAGGCCACAAACCGACCTCCATTTTAAAACTAACGATTCTTTCTTTTTTTAGAACAGGAACAAAACAGTTGTAGGAAACAGTTCGTGAAAAGGCGAACACCACCAAGTGCAGTTCTCAAATCCTTGATTTTTTTCCAATATACATGTAATCATGTTATATTTAGTTTCATTTTTAGGGAACCAATACCCTATCTTCAACACATGTTACTACATCCCCTGGTTGCATTACTTTCTGCCAAAATAAGGTATGACATTCCCTAGTAGCATCCTAGAGTGCCACATGCCTCATCTTATTGCCAACGCAAGGTACTACATTTCCTGGCTGCATTCCTTTCTGCCAACATAGGGTACGACATTCCCTAGTAGCATCTTAGAGTGCCACGAGCCTCGTCTTATTGCCAACACAGGGTACTACATCCCTTGGCTGCATTCGTTTCTGCCAACATAGGGTACGACATTACTTAGTAACATCCTAGAGTACCATAAGCCTCGTCTTATTGCCAGCACAGGGTACTACATCCTCTGGTAGCATATCTTGTTGCAAACATAGGGTACGACATTCCCTAGTAGCATCCAGAGTGCCAAGAACCTCATCTTATTGCCAACACAGGGTACCACATCCCCTGGTTGTATTTCTTGTTGCAAACATAGGGTACGACATTCCCTAGTAGCATCCCAGAGTGCCAAGAGCCTCACATTATTGCCAACATAGGGTACTATATCCCTTGGTTGCATTTCTTGTTGCAAACATAGGGTACGACATTCCCTAGTAGCATCCCAGAGTGCCAAGAGCCTCACATTATTGCCAACATAGGGTACTATATCCCTTGGTTGCATTTCTTGTTGCAAACATAGGGTACGACATTCCCTAGTAGCATCTCAGAGTGCCAAGAGCCTCACCTTATTACCAACACAGGGTACTACATCCCCTGATTACATTTTTTGTTGCAAACATAGGGTACAATATTCCCTAGTAGCATCCCAGAGTGCCAAGAGCCTCACCTTATTGCCAACACATGGTACTACATCCCCCGGTTGCATTTCTTGTTGCAAACATAGGGTATGACATTCCCTAGTAGCATCCCAGAGTACCAAGAGCCTCGCCTTATTGCTAACACAGGGTACTACATCCCCTGGTTGCGTTTCTTGTTGCAAACATAGGGTACGACATTCCCTAGTAGCACCCAGAGTGCCTCAAGCCTCATCATATTGCCAACACAGGGTACTACATCCCCTGGTTGCATTTCTTGTTGCAAACATAGGGTACGACATTCCCTAGTAGCACCCAGAGTGCCTCAAGCCTCATCATATTGCCAACACAGGGTACTACATCCCCTGGTTGCATTTCTTGTTGCAAACATAGGGTATGACATTCCCTAGTAGCATCCTATACTACCACAAGCCTCATCTTATTGTCAGCGCAGGGTACTACATCCCCTGATTTCCTTCCTTCTTGTTAATGTAGGGTACAACATTCCCTATTATAAAATAGTATAAAATAAAAATAAAAAAAATCTTATTTTTTTTTAATTCTTTATTCTGCAATAGCAAAGAAAGTTTAATGTGTTTTCAATAACTCACAAAACAATTCCTAGTGCAAACTGGGTCAGAAAAGTTTTGTTCGTTTTGTTTGTTTCTGATGGCTTGTAGGTGTTTCTGCAAAGTACGGATTGTATGTGCAAAAATAAGATTCCAGCTCTCGCTAGAGAAAGTGGAATGTTTGATCTCAATACCAGCCGAAACAGCTTTGATATAATGCATGCAGAGACATAGGGTCTCAAGATCCATCTTCTCATCATCGGATCAAGAAACAAGCTGTGAGAATATTTCATGATTTGTTACATCAAGAGCTTGAAGTTTAGTCTAAAGTTCAATAGGGGAACCAAGTCAAGGATCAAGACAAGACTCTAGATGGCATTTAGATAGAAATTGTAACTCTTAGATTTCAAGAGTATTTAATTTTCTTTTCATTTTGATGTAATAGTAGGAACCGCGGATCGGAACCTCGACGAAACTTCACTCGACTCTCGCTCTAAGCATACTCCATCACTCTTCTTTCACTTGAACTACACGCGACTTAATTCCCTTATAACTCGGAATATGTAGGCTTTCTAAAACCAAGGCTCGGTCGGAACCTCTTCTTTTCCTTTTTAAATAATAATGAGGTCAAAAATCAGTCACCTTGTTCATTTTCATTGCGTGAAAATTGTTCATGTTTCCAAGCAAAGAGGGGCATATTGTGAATAACTAATTTTTGACCACACACGAATTCCATACTATTTTAGTGTAAATATTTCTTTTAGGTCATATCGTGATATTTTAAACTTTTATCTTACTTTTAGTAGAGCTTATATAAGAAAATTAGAAATTACAAAATAAATTTTAACATTCTTAGAATACATATTTTATTTCTATTTGTAAAGAGAAAAGAAAATTTACAAACAATATATAATTTCTTTTAATTATAATTTTAATAAATTATGGTATTTTTCTTAGTAATATTAAAAGTATATGTGTGTGTGTATACATATACATATATATGTGTGTGTGTGTGTGTGTTGTTTAGTCTAGAGTTAGTTCATTAATATTCTATCTTAATAGTTCAATTAAATTCTTCTTATAGAAAAGAAACAAGCATTCACGTGACCTTTAAAGTTAGGCAACAAATGTAACTTTCAAACAAAGATTCAATCCATCCATAATTCTTGCATAATTACGTTACTTTATTTTCGAATGTTGTGCAGATTTTACTCTAACCTCTTCCCTCTATCACTCCATGATCACACACCCACATCACACACATACACACTAAACACTATTCATCTGCACATCCTCCATCCTCAACTCCTATACATACATATATAGTGACTTTTCTGGTCCAAAAGGGAGGGAACCGGGAAAAATAATATCTGGAATGAAGAGTTTAGAAAATATTTGACTTCTTGATCTTCTTTGAAGAAACTTACAAATATGGAGTTCAAACAGTGAGAGAGAGATACGAGTGGATGTTTGGTTACTACTTGGTTCCGGTTGGGCTTGGTGACTTTGGTTCTCGTCACATACATCCCATTTCCTTTCTTTGCTTGTCATTTTCACTTGGAATTTTAGGAGCTAAAGTTTGTACTAATTTTTATTCTTATTAAAGAAGCTCACTCTACAAGTTTTCTTCTAATCTCTTGCTTAATATATTTTAATGTGTTTGTCGGAATATAAACTTAAAATAGCTATTTAAGAAGAATTAAGATCTATTATGAAGTTGTTGTGTTTCATTAATTTATATTTCATTTATTATTTGAGTTTCTATTTTTCTCTTAATCCCTGTTTTGTGTTTAAAAATATTATTTTTCTAAATCTTTAGTATGTCCTATTCACTGTTTCGAGGCTACCATATTCTTTTCTAGTTTTTGTTTTTTGGTGTTAAAAAGACGTTATTGCTAAATAAGTAAGAATAATTTAATCCATAAAGTTATATATGATGTTGTGTTATTCATTAATAAGTAGTTTCTGAAGCTTAAAATTAAGTTGACCATGAGTTCTTTAATGGCTATTAATTTACGACAGTATCATCTTTCAAAAGAAAGTTTACTTTCCTTCAAAAATCTATGTAAGATCCTTGTATCATGTTTTGGATTTAGATTTTATTGTAATCTTGGTATTATGTGTTGTTTGGAATATATTTTTTTAGTGTTATAAAACTCACGAGAGAAGTGGGTGACATTTCCATTGATTAGTTTTTTTTTCTTAGTTTTATGTTGATCTTTCATTTATTGTGATTAATAGTGAATATCTATATTTGGTTCTATTTGTGATTTGGTTTATTATTTTGAATATTCTTTTATTTTAGCATGTTCGGATTCTGATTTGGAGTTTCTAGACATGCATTCTTTTAGTTTGTTGATAATGATGCTAATAGAGTGGGTTTGCGGGAGAATACAATTCATTGAGCTTAGACACATTTCAAGACTTTAAAAATATATAATTATAAATGACAGATAAGGGTTGCGATTAATTCAAAGACCATTATAAGAAATAAAATAATTGTGAGGGAGCGAAATGAGCCATGAACTAATTCAAGACTCATTGCAATAAGTAATAAAATAATATTAAAATATACAATTAAATATCTCGAATTTAAAAGAGGCAAAATAATTGATATACTCCAAAACGCTAGAAAAACTTTAGATGTACTTTAAATATTAGCCCATGTGTTCATACCCGAACCTTAGATTGATATGCTTAAGTACTAAAAGGATCATGTGCGCATTCCCGCGTCTTGATACCTTTAAATTCAAAATAATTATGTTTTAACCCTGTGTATATTCCGTACCTCGGTTTAATATCCAACTTCAAAGAAATACCTTGTGTGTGTATTGCATCAGGGTCCAAATAATTAATAAAATGCAATAATTAATTAAGCGGTAATAGGCAAATCATAATCAATAAAATACAAGAATAGCCAAAAATTGATTTAAGCCTTATATTAGTCAATAAAGTAACCGTGCTAGAACCACGGGACTCGAGGGGTGCTTTACACATTCCATTCAGTCAACAGAATTCCTTACTCAGTCTTAGCTTTCGTAAATCATAAATTAGGAGTCAAACCTTCCTTTTGATAAGGGATTCAAGATAAAAGGTGAGTTGGAACACTAAAACCCAATTCCAAGTGACGACTCCAAATAATAAATAATCCATTTTTAAAACGTCACTTTAATTGAAAAAACTCTTCTAACCCAACCTCGTGATAGGGGTGCGTGGGAAAAACGATGTGTGACAATGTGTGTTTTGAGGCCTCGAGTAAGTCCGTATTATGTTATGGAACTTGTTGGGATGTTTGGACGTGATCCCGAGGGGTTCTGGCGTATTGCGGATTGATTCCGGACTATTTTCCTTCATATTAGCATTGTTGGTTCTGCAGAATTCTGGGCTTCTAGTTTCCTTAATTGCGTTCGCGGAGGATAGAACGTGATCGCGTAGGGTTGTTGGATGACTGAGTAGGATTTGTTCATCACGTTCGCGAGTCCAGAGTCGCGTTCGCAGAGGTTGAGGCATTTGTTCAGTGCGTTCGCGAGCCTGGTGATGCGTTCGTGTAGTAGGAAGGAAGGCCTGAGGATGTTAGGTGTTTGCTCTTTGCTGTCACGACCCAAAATCCCACCACAGGTGTCGTGATGGCACTTAGTCTCTAAGACTAGGTAAGCCGATTTCAATTACCTTTTGGAGCCATTTTTTTTTAATAAATAAATAATCACAACTGACAGCGGAACAAATATGAATATACAACCTCCCAAGACTGGTAGTACTGAGTCACGAACTCTAACTGAATACATAGAATGATCACGAGGACCAAATAAACAATACTGTTTGATTACAAGTTAACAGTACAATGAAATGAAAGGACTCCAAGGGACTGCGACGACCAAGAAGCTCTACCTTGAATCCTTACGATCCCGCTTTAACTCTGCTCAAGTCTATTATCTTCAATACCTGGCTCTGCACAAAATGTGCAGAAGTGTAGAGTGAGCACACCACAGCGGTGCCCAGTAAGTATCAAGACTAACCTCAATGGAGTAGAGACGAGGTACAGTCAAGACACTCACTAGTCTAATAACCTGTGCAATATAATATACAAAATAATAGAAAATAAATAATAATAAAGGCAGGATAAAACAACCAGTGATTTGCACAACATACAACAAGAATACCATTAATATCACGCAACAACTAATAAACACAATTACACCCAATTAAATAAATCCCTTCAAATAAATGTATTTCACATAATTTTTCCAGATAACTCTCTTCCAAATATAATTTTCTCAAATAATTATTTTTCAAATATAATTCTTTCAATAAATCTTTTCAAATACAATTTCCTCAAATAAATATCTTTCAAAATACAAATATAATACTTTCTAAGTAAAAATCCTTCCAAATAAATATTTTGAATATAATTCTTTCAATTAAAAAGTTACCATGTGACACCTCATTTCAAAATCATCAAAATACGTGTCTCAACCCATTTTTATATTTTCACGACACCTCGTGCCCATAATTAAATCATCATATTTGCCCTGCACCTCGTGCCCTCATTTCATATCACAACTGCACGGACAATTCACGTGCCAAATATCATTATCATTTCATCACAGCACCTC
>AWOL01S0003230.1:0-16661 GCA_000715115.1 Nicotiana otophora | reverse complement strand
CCACCCTTATCGCTCCTATTGCCACCCTTATCGCTCCTATAGCCACCCTTATCGCTCCGCCCAGACAATATCAATAGCCAACAAACACAACAGTGAAATGCCACCCTTATAACCACATAATATCAACGGTGAAATGTCACCCTTATCTCCCCAAAATAACAACTCACACAACACAACAATTTACACGAAAAATTATCACAACAACATAACAAAAATCAATTCATATCAAAATTTGCCCAATGTCCACAACCAAATTTCAAAGCTACAACCAAGTCAATTAATTTCACAGCAAATAGCCAAATGCTCCACACAATATGTACAATACCCATAAACAATCAATAGAGATAGAAATCACTCAACATAAGGCAAAGTCTTCATAAAAGATCAAATTTTTAATAATTATATAAACACCTATTCTTAAGTTCATTTAATTAATTATTTGCAGAGGAAAAAATCCAAAATGAAATTAAATTCCAATAATTATCAAACCCGCAAATTCACAAAATTTCATAAATAATCAAATAACAAACACATCATATTGTCATATAACAACAGAGTCAACAACAAGGGCTTAGGTACGACAAGTAGATGATTAAATATATGCTAACAATTATCCAATTTACTACACAATATGCTCAAGACTTTAACTCAATAAAATTTGCATATATAAACCAAGTACGTACTCGTCACCTCGCGTACATGGTTTTCAATTACCCAAGTTGCACATAAGACTCAATGCCTAAGGGGAATTCCCCCCACTCGAGGTTAAGCAAGACACTTACCTCTTTGAAGTTATGCCGATATACCAAAATCCCCTTCTTGCTTGAATTGACCTCCGGGCCGTTCAGATCTATCCAAATTAATTGTATAACTTCATTAAAATTCATCGGAAACAATTTCGGATAATACGTCGACTTAAACATTTATTCCAAAAAGTCAACAAAAGTAAACGCGGGATCCACATCTCGGAACCCGACATAATTTTCATGAAATCGGAACATCCATTCCGATACGAGTTCAACCATACCAATTTTATCGAATTCCAATAAGAACTAAACTTCCAAATCTTCAATTTTTGTTTTTGGAAGCTTTTACAAAAATCTTGATTTTTCCTCCTTTAATCTGAATTAAATGATGGATTCAAAGACATAATCATGGAAATTAATCAAAACTGGATAAGAATCACTTACCCGCAAAAATCTCTCCAAAACTTGCCTTCTACTGAGATCCAAATTAGATTTTGAGTTATGAACTCAAACCCCCGTTTTTGGGACTTTTAATTCTGCTCAGATAGGCCTTCTTCACGTTCGCGACCATTGCTTCGCGTTCGCGAAGGCCAAAAACTCACTGCCTCAATTTCTTCTTTGCGTTCGCGTTACAAGCGTCGCGTTCGTGAAGGCCTACCATGCATAGCATCGCGTTCGCGTTCGCATTCAAGCTCTCGCGTTCGCGATGCACTCAGGTCCTACTGCTTCGCATTCACGATTGATCCGAAACCACCCCGAAACACACCCGAGGCCCTCGGGACCTCAACCAAATACACCAACAAGTCCTAAAACATCATACAAACTTAGTCGAGTTCTCAAATCATCTCAAACAACATCAAAACGATGAATCGCACCCCAAATCAAAATCTATGAGCTTTGAACTTTCACATTCTATAACTCGTGCCGAAACACATCAAATCAATTCAGAATGATTTCAAATTTAGCAGGCAAGTCCCAAATAACATAATGGAGCTGTTCCAACTCTCGGAATCGCGTTCCAACCCCGATATCAAAAAGTCAACCCCCCGGTCAAACTTTTCGAAAATTTGACTATCGCCATTTCAAGCCTAAATTGGCTACAGACCTCAGACTCACAGTTCGAACACGCTCCTGAGTCCAAAATCACCCAACAGAGCTAACAGAACCGACAGAACTCTATTCTGTAGTCGTCTTCACACAGTTCCGACTGCGATAAAAATCCTAAGGCTTAAGCTTCCATTACAGGGACTAAATGTCCCAAATCTCTCCGAATCATCCGTAAATCAAACTCGACCACACACACGGGTCATAATACATATTGCGAGGCTGGTCGAGATCTTAAGTCACTGAACGGGGCGTAAATTCTTAAAATGACAAGTCGAGTCGTTACATTCTCCACCTCTTAAACAAACGTTCGTCCTCGAACGCTCTAAGAATTATTCTAATGTTACCGAATTGATAATTTAAGTTTTACACATAAACTCACGGTTGATTCCACGTTACCATATTTGAGATAAGCCCGACAATATCATCTCACTTGAGATTATTTCTTTTATCCATATTTGTAAACTTTAAGGCCATTTTCTTACGCTCCAATATTTTCCAAAGGCCTTATTTCTCACAACAACGCACAGTATTACTCTCAACTGGCTATAGCAACTCGTGCCTATGCACACATCAATTTTCTCGATAGTGTTGAAGTAATTCAAAATTTGCTTTGCGGTGCTGCATTATTCCCCGCTTAGGATCATTCGCCCTCAAACACATAACATAATCTGTCTCTTCTTTTGCAATTCTCAATCCTTCAAATTTTACTAACTCCCAAATTTTTCAGAAATTTTAGCAGAGTCTCCTCTGTAATTGGGCCTATCCACCTGCCAAAGTAACACCCAAACAACTCCTAACAACATATCCACAACCCAACAAAATACCACGGGTATATATCAATAACATTAATCTCAGCATTGCCTGATCATAATGATATCAAGACATGAAGCACATCATATATATGCTCATCACCACATCTTTGGTCTTAAAAGTTGTTCATAATTAATTCCAACATCATCAATTAATCTCATATTAATCATCACCTCGTTTCGAATTTTCACAACACTGACAATAGAATTGTGATGACCCAAAAGGTCATCTTATATTTTAGAACTCGAATCTGCGTTCTTAAGCCTTAAAAATCTCATTTTCACCCTCCTCGATTTGCGTACACAGTCCGGGCAGGTTTCCTGAAAGCTTTTATGTTAAAACTTAATGCAAATAAGAATGTTTGCCTTAAAAGTTGAATTTAGTTGACTTCGGTCAACATTTTTGGTAAATGGGCCCGGATCCATACTTTGACGGTCCCGGTAGGTCCGTATCAAATTATGGGACCTAGGCGTATGCGCGGAATCGAATTTGCAGGTCCTTAGCTTGAGTTATGAATTTTTGATGAAAATTAAAAGTTTGGAAATTATTTGTTTTTAAGAATTGATTGATATTTGGCATTGTTAGTATCGGGTTCGTATTTTGGTTTTGGAGCCCGATAGAGGTTCATTATGATATTTAAGACATGTCCGTGAAATTTGGTGAGAAATAAAGTTGATTTGACGTGATTCGGACGTCCAGTTGAGAAATTAGAAGTTTTAAAGTGTTCTTGAGAATTTCATTTGACTTGGTGCTAAATTTAGAGTTCTAGGCGTTATTTTGGCAATTTGATCATGCGAGCAAGTTCGTATGATATTTTTGGACTTATGTGCATGCTTGGTTTGGAGCCCCGAGGGCTCGGGTGAGTTTCGGATAGGCCACGGGATGTTTTGGACTTGGGAAACATCTAGTTTCTGCAGATTCTGGTGTCTGTCATATCCTTCTTCGCGTTCGCGAACAATAATCTGATGAGGCTGAGACTTCTTCTTCGCGAACGCGAAGGCCTAGTCACGAACGCGAAGTGATGGGGGATTTACCCTTCGTGAACGCGACAGTGCCCTCGCAAACGCGATGAACACTGTCGCCCAGCACTTAACAGAACCCAAAACGGGACTTTTTGCCAAAAACTCATTTTTCTCAAAAACCAAACGGTGAGGGGCGATTTTTCAAGAGTCATTCCTTCCCCAAATTGTTGGTAAGTGATTCTAAACCATTTTCTTTCAATTACCCATTGCATTTCTTGAATTTTCAACCTAAAATCTAGAGTTTTCATGGTAGAATTAGGGGCTAGGGTAGAAAATAGAGATTTCGGGAATTTGGGGATTTAGACCTCAATTTGAGGTCGGATTCCAAAACTAATAACATATTCGGGATCGAGGGTTAATGGGTAAAAGGATTGTGGTCCGAACCTCGGGTTTTGACCAAGCAGGCTCGGGGTCGATTTTTTGACTTTTTAGAGGAAAATTTGGGAAATCTAATTTATGCAATATAATTGATTCCTTTNGGCCCGGGGTCGATTTTTTGACTTTTTGGAGGAAAATTTGGGAAATTTAATTTATGCAATATAATTGATTCCTTTAGCAATATTTGATATTATTGAGTCATTTGTTAATAGATACGAGTGGTTTGGAGGTGAATTCCAAAGAAAAAGTTGTGATTGAGAATTAAGTGGCTTTCAGAGCGAGGTAAGTGTTGTGTCTAACCCTGACTTGAGGGAATTAGGAACCTTAGATTATTTGCTAAATGAAATTCATGTGAGCTGCATATATGTGAAGTGACGAGTACCTATGCGCCGCCAATTTATCTGTCTTTCCATGTTTCTCTATTTTTCTGATACTGTCTCATTCCTATGCCAAATTGCTACGTGTTATACTAATGTTGTTCAAATTATCATTATTATCATGTTTACGGAATTTTCTCGTGATAATTGAGTTTTTATTTTAAGTTGAGATTGATATTATGGAACTAAATGTTGAAGTAAGGTTTGTACTTGTTATTCTATCTCCCTGTTGTGATTTATACAGTGTATTATGGTAAGGGAGAGTGTTAATGCACGAAGGGTGATGCCGTGCCATATTGTGAGTATTAATACATGAAGGGTGATGCCGTGCCATATTGTGAGTATTAATGCACGAAAGGTGATGTCGTGCCATATTGTGAGTGTTAATGCACGAAGGGTGATGTCGTGCCATGATATGAGAGTAAAAGCACGAAGGGTGATGCCGTGCTGTTTATATAAATTTTATGGTGAGATTGAGAGTAAAAACACGAAGGGTGATGCCGTGCTATTTCTATAAACTTTATGGTGAGATTGAGAGTAAAAGCACGAAGGGTGATGCCATGCATTTTTCTTTACTGTATTCACTATTCATATTGATTCATGGTATGTTGACTGCTCCGGTGATCATTATGTTGTAGTTCTTTATCCTGTATTCCCCTCAGTATCTCTCCCCTCCCTACATTTCATGTTTAGTTCTTCATTCCTGTTATTTGCGTATACACTGTTAAATTGTACAGGTTGATTGTAGGTGCCTTGCCTTAGCCTCGTCAATACTTCGTCGAGATTAGGCTCGACACTTACCAGTACATGGGGTCTGTTGTACTGATGCTGCACTCTGCACTTTCTGTGCAGATTTTGATACCGGCTCAGGTTGATCGAGATTTGCTATTGGTCCACTTTCCGGAGACTCAAGGTAGATCTGTCGGCGTTCACAGACCTTGAAATTCCCTTCTATCTTTTTATGTCCTACTGTTTTCTTTCATTCAAACAGTTGTATTTCTTTCAGATTATTACTTGTAGTAAATTCTAGAATGCTCGTGAATTGTGACTCCAGATCCGGGCGGTAGTAATTAATACATTTTTATGATATTTCGCACTTATTATATTTTATTTTTATTAATTATTGTTATTTACTGAATGGAAATAAGGAATTGGTTTAATGATTTTCTAACGTTGGCTTGCCGACAAGTGAAATATTAGGCGCCATCATGATCCCATCGGTGGAAAATTTCGGGTCGTGACAAGAACGAGAGGCATGAAGACCTCATGATTACTTACTCGGATTAATGAGTCACATTTAACGCCACATGGGCACTCACCTCAAAGGCTAAAACTCAATATTTACATCACAAAAATGGATGAATATGAACAGAAAATATAACTTGTGCCGGAACACATCAAATCAATCCCGAATGACTTCAAATTTTGCAGGAAAGTCCCAAATAACATAACAAAGTTGTTCCAACTCTCGGAATCACATTCCGACCCCGATAGCAAAAAGTCAAACCCCCGGTCAAACTTTCCAAAAATTTAACTTTCGCCATTTCAACGCTAAAGTGGCTACCGACCTCAGATTTATCATCCGGACATGCTCTGAAGTCCAAAATCACCCAACGGCGCTAACGGAACCGACAGAACTCTATTCCGGAGTCGTCTTCACACAGTTCCGACTACGGTAAAAATCCTAAGGCTTAAACTTCCATCTTAGGGACTAAGTGTCCCAAATCTCTCCGAATCATCCGTAAATCAAACTCGACCACACACGCGAATCATAATACATATTACGAGGCTGCTTGAGACCTTAAGTCACTGAACGGGGCGAAAATTCTTAAAACAACAAGTCGGGTCGTTACATGCGAGATGGCAAAATATGGTATGCGATCGCCTAGCTCTAGGAGTTTGTTCATCGCATTCGCGTCTGTGGTGTTGCGTTCACAAAAGAGAAATTTCAGCTGGTGAGCATTTGTTCTATGCGAACGCATGGAATTGTCCCTGTTCGCAAAGTGTAATAGCTGGACAGATCATATTAAATCTCATTTTGGGGGTTTCAACCAATTTATCATTTTGGGAGCTATGGAGCTCGGATTGAGGCGATTCTTGAAACAAATTTCACAATATGAATTGGGGTAAGTGTCCTCTACTCGGTTTTGGTTATATTTAATGAATCTATGTTCGTTTTTGGTAATTAGATTGTGAATTTTAAAGAGAAAATTAGGGGTTTTGGCCTAAAGTTTCATAATATGAATTTTTGAGTTTCTTACATCGAATTGGAGTCGGATTTGAGTGAAACTAGTGTGGTTGTACTCGTAATTGAATGGGTTGTCGGATTTTGTAAATTTTGTCGGGTTTCGAGGTACGGGCCGGGGTTCTGGGCTTTTGATTCAAGATTTGATCTTTTCGATCGGGATTGGTTCCTTTAGCATTGTTTGATGCATTTGAGTTGTTTTTGGTTAGTTTCGAGCCGTATGGAGGCCGGAATGCGCGAGATGGCATCTTTGGAGTATTGCTTGGCTTGCTCGGCATTAGTATCAGTTGAAGGTTCGCAGAAGTGATATCTCTGGCACAGAAAGGGCTAAGTGCGAGGGTTTGAATTCATTCTTCATTATTGGACTTGAGAGCTCGGGATTTTGTGATTTTTCGAGGGATTTTCAGATGAAACTTTGGAGTAATGATTCCTAACTCGTCTTTGGTTGTATTCCATTAATCTATAGTTTCTTCTCCATGTTTCTTAGGCCGAATTTTGGGATTTTGATCGAGAGTTTGGTATCAGATTTGAGTAATTTTGGTATGAGTGAACTCATGAGTGAATGGGTGCTCATATTTTGTGACTTTTACCCGATTCCGAGACGTGGACCCGGGGAGACCTTTTGGGGTGATTTTCTAATTTCTTGCTTTAGCTTTGATTTCATTAATTAGATTTATAGTTGTATTTATTGTATATAAGTGATTTTGGCTAGATTTGGGCAATTTGAAGCCAGATATTCATTGCAAAGGCATTGTTACCGATTGATTGACCTTGGTGCGAGGTAAGTGGATTGCCTAACCTTGTGTGGGGGACATTCCCTTAGGATTTGGTGTTGTTATGATATGTGAGCTCCATGTACACGAGGTGACAAGTGCGTACACGGGCTATTTGTGGAAAAACCTGATTTTCTTTACCAAGTAATAGCCTGTTTTCATCTTATCTGAGTATACTAACATGTGTAGCTATACTGTTAGCCTAGAATAGTATGTCTACGTGTCTTAATTGCCTATTTAAACTCTTTGCAGCATGATTAGTAAATCCCGCTTCTTTCTTGACTTGTACTTAGTCTAAATTATAGGTTTCTTGCTGTAACTCTTATATCCATTTGTTTGAGGCGTATTTACTTTGGGACTACGGGACGGTATCGTGGGAGATCCCCCTTGCATATTTACTTTTGAGACTAGGAGGCGATTCCTTGGGAGATATCCCTGCACATTTAATTTTGAGACTACCAGGCGGTTCCTCGGGAGTTCTCCCTGCATATTTACTTTTGAGACTATGAGGCGGTACCTCGGGAGATCTCATTGCACTTTTATTTTGGGACTACGAGACGTTATCTTGGGAGATCCCCTACTGTTTATCCCTGTGTTCTGCGTTGCTACTTTGCTATGTTCGTTTTGTTTAAATTTTAGCCTCTTAATATATTGTTATACTCTCCTGCTTATTTAATATATACCAGTAGAGCCTTAACCTGACCTCGTCAATACTCGACCGAGGTTAGGCTTGGAACTTACTAGGTACCGTTGTGGTGTACTCACGCCCTTTCCTGTACATGTTTTTCGTGTGTAGATCCAAGTTCCTTTTACCAGTCTCGTCCTTAGTTGCAGTCGCTGCTGTTTTCAGAGAACTTCAAGGTACATCTGCCCGTGACCAGAGATCCTCGCAGTCCCTCTCTATCCCCCTATGTTGATTCTTCTCTTATTTCTATAGACACTAATGTATTGAATAGTTAGAACTTCGTAGATGTTTGTGACTTACGGTGTTCCGATTCTTGGGAGTGTCATGTATATTTCAAGAGTTGATTATTGTATATGCCGAGCAGCATCTCAATTGCTTATTAAAATATTTGTTACTATTAGTTGTTAATTTTCATGTTTTTCATTTCCTTTCCGCAAGTGTTAGGCTTTCCTAGTCTTAGAGACTAGGTGCCATCACGACGATTCACGAAGGGAGAATTTGGGTCATGACAAGTTGGTATCAGAGCTCTAGGTTCATAGGTGTCGTGAGTCACCAGTCGTTTTATTAGAGTCTCGCGGATCGGTACGGAGACATTTGTACTTATCTTCGGGAGGCTATGGAACTGTTAGGAAAAATTATGCTTCTTTGATTCTTTGTCGTACGGAATTTGTTGGCATCAAAAAAATTCTAAACTTCTGCAATCTATTCTTTCTCACAGATGGTGAGGACCATACCCTAGGATCCGATGACCAGGCACCCGCGCCCTATGCTAGAGCCGCCAGAGGCCGGGGCCGGGGTAGAGGACAACCACGCAGTGCAGCCAGAGCACCCGCACAAGCTGCGATAGAGGAGCCCCTAGTAGCTTCAGCTGGAGGCAGGCACCAGAGTTTCCTATTGCTACACCAGCCCTCTAGGAGACTCTAGACCAGTTCATGAGCATATTCAGCACCTTCACTCGGGCTAGATTGATTCCATTAGCTTCCGCCGCATCTCAGGCCGGAGGAGGGGCACAGACTCCCGCAGCCTGCACTCCTGAGCAGAGGGTCCAGGTTGATCAGGCCCCAGAGTTTATTCCTATGACGCCGATAGCTCCGGTTCAGTATGATACTAGGACAACCGCTTCTAAGGCAGAGCAGCTCAGACTTGAGAGGTACAAGAAGTACCACCCACCTACCTCCAGCGGATTGGCTACAGATAATGCTCAGGGTTTTCTGGAGAAGTGTCATCGTATTCTCCGTACTATGGGCATAGCGGAGACGAGTGGGATTTCTTTTTCCACTTTCCAGCTTAGAGGAGCAGCCTATCAGTGGTGGCGTGCTTATGAGTTGAGTAGTCTGGATGAGGAAACTTCACTTACATGGACTCAATTCTCGGACGTGTTTTTGAGAGAGTATGTCCCTCAGATCCTCAGGGACTCATGGCGCCTGGAGTTTGAGCAGCTGCGCCAGGGTGCTACGACTGTGTCAGAGTATGCAATCCACTTCAGTGATTTAGCCCGACACGCACCGGTCTGGTTGCCACAGTTCGAGAGAGGGTTCGATGGTTTATTGAAGGACTCCACCCAAGTATCTGTATTAGTATGGCCAGGGAGTTGGAGATGGATATCCCTTATCAGTAGGTTATGAATATTGCCAGTAGATTAGAGGGCACGATTGCCCGGGACCGAGAGGAGAGAGAGGTCTCTAGAGACCAGTTCTTATTTTGGAGCTCGTGCCCCAGCAGCTCACCGTGGTAGGGGTTATGTGAGTCGCCCCGTTCATTCAGCTCTTCCAGCTGCCAGTGGTGTTCCAGCCCCTTCTAGGCCCCAGGAGCCTTATTATGCACCGCAAGTATCTAGTGTGCCTCCTGCTGGGGGTGATTTTAGTGGCCAGTCCAGCAGACCTAGCCCGAGTCAGTCGCAGCAGCCACGCCCTCTGAGGGGTTATTTTGAGTGTGGAGACACCCGCCATATGGTGAGGTATTGCCCTAGACTTAGGAGGGTTGCACCTCCACAGACTTCTCAGCCACTACGTGCTCCACCGGGTCCTCAGGCTATGATTTCAGCACCAGCAACCGCACCACCTGCTCAGCCATCTCGAGGCGAAGATCGGGAAGGTCGAGGTCGCCCTAGAGGGGGAGGCCAGGCCAGGTATTATGCTCTTCCGGATCGTACAGAGGCAGTTATTTCCGACTCTGTCATTACAGGTGTTGTTCCAGTCTGTCATAGAGATGCATCTATATTATTTGACCCAAGCTCTACGTATTCATATGTGTCCTCTTATTGTGCCCCACATTTAGGCGTATCTCGGGATTCTTTAAGTTCCCATGTTTATATGTCTACTCCTGTGGGAGATTCCCTTGTTGTGGACCGCGTGTATCAGTCGAGTTTGATTGCTCTTAGTGGTTTTTAGACCAGTGCCAATTTATTATTACTCAGCATGGTAGACTTTGATGTTATTTTAGGCATGGACTGGTTGTCTCCCCATTATGCTATTCTTGATTGTCATGCTAAGACCGTGATGCTGGCTATGCCGGGTTTATCGCGATTTGAATGGAGAGGTACCTTAGAGTATACTCCCAGCTGAGTCATTTCATTTCTTAAATCTCAATGAATGGTTGAGAAGGGGTCTGACATGTATCTAGCTTATGTCAGAGATATCAGTATTGATACCCCTACATCTGAGTCAGTTCCAGTAGTGAAGGACTATCCAGATGTGTTTCCAGTTGATCTTCTGGGCATGCCGTCAGACAAAGATATTGATTTCGGCATTGATTTATTGCCGGGCACTCAGCCCATCTCTATTCCTCCATATCATATGGCGCTTCCTAAATTGAAGGAGTTGAAGGAGCAGTTACAGGAGTTGTTTGATAAGGGCTTCATTTGGCCTAATGTGTCACCTTGGGGTGCTCCTATCGTGTTTATGAAGAAAAAAGATGGTTCTATGCGTATGTGTATTGATTATCGTCAGCTGAACAAAGTTACAATGAAGAACAGGTATTCATTGCCTCGTATTGATGATTTATTTGATCAGCTACAGGGTGCAAGAGTGTTCTATAAGATTGACTTATGTTCTGGCTATCATCAGTTAAAGATTCGGGAGTCAGATATCCCGAAGACTGCCTTCAGGACTCAGTATAGTCACTACGAGTTCCTTGTGATATCTTTTGGGCTGACCAATGCCCCAGCAGCATTTATGCACTTGATGCACAGTGTGTTCCGGCCTTATCTTGACTCCTTCGTCATTGTGTTTATTGATGACATTCTGGTGTACTCTCGGACTCGGGAGGATCAGAGCAGCACCTGAGGACTGTGCTTCAGACTTTTAGAGAAAAGAAGTTGTATGCGAAATTTTCTAAGTGTGAGTTTTGTCTAGACTTAGTGGCATTGAGCCATGTAGTATCGAGTGATAGGATCAAGGTGGATCCAAAGAAGGTGGAAGTAGTGTAGAGTTGGCCTAGACCGTCATCGGCTACGGAGATCCGTAGTTTTCTTGTGTTAGCGGGGTATTACCGTCATTTTGTTAAGGGATTCTCATCTATTGCAGCACCTATGACCAGGCTGACCCAGAAGGGTGCTCCGTTCAGGTGGACAGAGGAGTGTGAGGAGAGCTTTCAGAAGCTCTAGACACCTTTGACTACAGCCCAGTTTTGGTATTGCTTACAGGTTCGGGGTCCTACAGTGTATATTGTGATGCGTCGAAGATTGTTCTTGGTACGGTGTTGATGTAGGATGGTAGGGTGATTGCCTACGCGTCCAGATAGCTGAAGGTTCATGAGAAGAGCTATCTTGTACATGACCTTGAGTTAGAAGATATTGTTCATGCCATGAAGATTTAGCACCACTATTTGTAAAGTGTTCCTTGTGAGATTTACACTGATCATCGGAGTTTGCAGCATTTGTTCAAGCAAAGGGATCTTAATTTGCGTCAGAGAAGGTGGTTGGAGCTACTTAAGGATTATGATATCACCATTTTGTTCCACCCGGGGAAGGCCAATGTGGTGGCCGATGCTTTGAGTTACCGGGTGGAGAGTTTGGGGAGTTTAGCATATATTCCAACAGTAGAGAGACCCTTAGCATTGGATGTTCAGGCCTTAGCCAGCCAGTTTGTGAGATTGAATATTTCTGAGCCGAGTCGAGTGTTGGCTTGTGTGATCTCTCGGTCTTCTCTTTATGATCATATCAGGGAGCGTCAGTATGATGACCCCCACCTGCTTATCCTTAAGGACATGGTTCAGCACGGTGATGCTAAGGAGGTCACTATTGGGGATGATGGTGTATTGAGGATGCAGGGCAGGCTATGTGTGCTTAATGTAGATGGTTTTCTTGAGCTGATTCTTCAGGAGGCTCATAAATTGCGGTACTCCATTCATCCGGGTGCCGCAAAGATGTATCAGGACTTGAGGCAGCATTACTGGTGGAGAAGAATAAAGAAGGACGTAGTGGAGTATGTGGCTTGGTGCCTAAATTGCCAGCAGGTGACGTATGAGCATTAGCGACGGGGTGGGTTGCTTTAGAAGTTAGAGATTTCAGAGTGGAAATGGGAGAGGATCACTATGGATTTCATTGTTGGACTCCCATGGACTCAGCGGAAGGTTTGATGCAGTTTGGGTGATTGTGGATAAGCTGACCAAGTTAGCTCATTTCATTCATGTGATGACTACTTATTCTTCCGAGCAACTGGCTCGAATTTACATCAGCGAGATCATCAGGCTTCATGGCTTACAGGCATCTATCATCTCCGCTCGAGGTACGTAGTTTACATCACGGTTCTGGAAGGCTGTACAGCAGGAGTTGGGTACTTGGGTTGAGTTGAGCACAACATTTCACCCTCAGACGGACGGACAGTCCGAGCGCACTACTCAGATATTGAAGGAGATGCTCAGCGCTTGTGTGATAGATTTTGGGGGTGCTTGAGACCAGTTCTTGCCACTTGCGGAGTTTGCCTACAACAACAGTTATCAGTCGAGCATTCAGATGGCACCGTATGAGACTCTGTATGGTAGGCGGTGTCAGTGGCCAGATTATTGGATTTCGACTTGGTCCAGGATGCCCTGGATAAGGTGAAGGTGATTCAGGATCAACGTCGCACAGCCCATTCCAGACAGAAGAGTTATGCAGACCGGAGGGTTCGCGATGTAGCATTCATGGCTGAAGAGCGGTTCTTGCTCTGGGTTTTTCCTATGAAGGGTGTTATGAGGTTTGGGAAGAAGGGAAAGCTGAGCCCCCGGTTTATCGGCCCATTTGAGGTATTGCGACGCATTGGGGAGATTGCTTATGAGCTTGCCTTGCCTCCCAATCTTGCAGGGGTCCACCAAGTATTTCATATTTCTATGCTCCGGAAGTATCACGGCAATCTGGCTCATGTGCTGGATTTTAGCTCAGTCAAGTTGGACAAGGATCTATCTTATGTCGAAGAGCCAGTGGCTATTTTGGACAGGCAGGTTCGAAAGATGGGGTCAAAGAACATTGCTTCCATGAAGGTTCAATGGAGGGGTTAGCCGGCCGAGGAGGCGGAGACCAAGCATGTTATGTGCAGCCGTTATCCTCATCTTTTCACCACTTCAGGTATGTCTTTTATGCTCATTCGAGGACGAACGATTGTTTTAAGAGGGGAAGGATGTAATGACCTGGCCGATCATTTTGAGAGTTATAGCCCCTATCCCCTATTAACTGCTTCCCCCATATCTATTTTCTGCTATTGTGACTTGCCGGGAGGTTTCGTTTTAGCTTTTGGAGTGTTTTGGGATACTTTGTCCCTAAACGGAAGCTTAAGCCTTAGATTTGGACCATTGTTAGAACTGTGTGAAGAAGACTCCGGAATGGAGTTCTGTCAATTTTGTTAGCTCCGTTAGGTGATTTTGGACTTAGGGGCGTGTCCGAATTGTGTTTTGGAGTTTTGTAGCTCATTTAAGCTTGAAATGGCGAAAGTTGAAGTTTTGGAGATTTTAACCGGTAGTGGAATTTTTTATATCGGGATCGGATCCCAATTACGGAAGTTGGAGTTGGTCCGTAGGGTTGAATATGACCTGTGTGCAAAATGTGGGGTCAATCGGATGTAGTTTGGTTGGTTTCAGCATTGTTGGATGTGGTTTGAGGGCTCGACGAAGTCCGTATGGTGTTCTAGGACTGGTTAGTATGTTTGGTTGAGGTGTCGGGGGCCTATGGTGTGCTTCAAATGCAATTGTTGAAGCTGTTGCCCCTGGTGTAATCGCACCTGCGCACTTTGGGCCGCAGGTGCGGCGCTGCAGAAGCGGCCATGGAGCCGCAGAAGCGGTTTAGGCCTTGTCAAGCTAGGGCCACAGGTGCGCCGATAGATCCGCAGAAGCGGAAGAGGAGTGCAGGTGCGGGCCCGCAGATGCGGACCCAGTCCCCCTTAAGTGATTTTCGCACATGTGATGGTATTTCCGCAGGTGCGGTACCGCAGATGCGATTGAAGGCTCGCAGAAGCGAGATCTCTGGCAGCAAAAGGGCTAAGTGCGAGGGTTTGATTTCATTCTTCATTTTTGGACTTGAGAGCTCGGGATTTGGCGATTTTTTGAGGGATTTTTAGAGGAAGCTTTGGGGTAATGATTCCTTACTCATTTTTGGTTGTATACCATTAATCTATAGTTGTCTTCTCCATTTAATTTCGGATTTGGGGTTGACAATTTGGGGAAAAGTTGATAAAGGTTTTTAGGCCCAATTTTGAGATTTTGATCGATCTTTTGGTATCGAATTTGAGTAAGTTTGGTATGAGTGAACTCATGAGTGAATGGATGTTCATATTTTGTGACTTTTACCCGATTCTGAGACGTGGGGCGGGGAGACCTTTTGGGGCGATTTTCTAATTTCTTGATTTAGCTTTGATTTCATTAATTAGATTAATTTCTTATAGTTGTATTTATGGTATGTAATTGATTTTGGATAGATTTGGGCCATTCAGAGCCGAATATTCATGGAAAAGGCATTGTTACCAATTGATTGAGCTTGGTTCGAGGTAAGTGGCTTGCCTAACCTTGTGTGGGAGAAATTCCCTTAGGATTTGGTATTGTTATGATATGTGAGCGCCGTGTACGAGAGGTGACGAGTGCATACACGGGCTATTTATGGAAAAACCTGATTTTCTTTACCGAGTAATAGCCTGTTTTCATCTTATCTGAGTATACTAGCATGTGTAGCTATCCTGTTAGCCTAGAATAGCATGTCTACGTGTCCTAATTGCCTATTTAAACTGTTTGCAGCATGTTTAGTAAATCTCGCTTCTTTCTTAACTTGTACTTGGTCTAAATTATAGGTTTCTTGCGGTAACTGTTATATCTATTTGTTTGAGCTGCGTATTTACTTTGGGACTACGGGACGACATCCCGAGAGATCCCCCCTGCATATTTACTTTTGAGACTACGAGGCGGTTCTTGGGAGATCTCCCTGCACATTTACTTTTGAGACTACGAGGCAGTTCCTCGGGAGTTCTCCTTTTTCATATTTACTTTTGAGACTATGAGGCGCTACCTCAGGAGATCTCCTTGCACTTTTATTTTGGGACTACGAGACGGTATCTCGGGAGATCCCCTGCTGTCTATCCCTGTGTTCTGCGTTGCTACTTTGCTATGTTCTCTTTGTTTAAATTTCAGCCTCTTATTATATTGTTATACTCTACTGCTTAGTTACTATATACCAGTAGGGCCTTGACCTGACCTCGTCACTACTCGACGAGGTTAGGCTTGGCACTTACTGGGTAACGTTATGGTGTACTCACGCCCTTTCCTGCAAATATCTTTCGTGTGCAGATCCAGGTTCCTTTTACCAGCCTCATCCTTAGTTGCAGTCGCTGCTGGTGTTGGAGAACTTCAAGGTACATCTTCCCGCGCCCTCAGATCCTCGGAGTCCCCCTCTATCCCTCTATGTTGATTCTTCTCTTATTTCTATAGACACCGATGTATAGAACAGTTAGAACTTCGTAGAAGCTTGTGACTTACAGTGTTCCGTATCTTAGGAGTGTCGTGTATATTTCGAGAGTTGATTATTGTATATGCCGAGCGGCATCTCAATTGCTTATTAAAAAATCTTTTACTGTTAGTTATTAATTTTCATGTTTTTCATTTCATTTCAGCAACTGTTAGGCTTACCTATTCGTAGAGACTTGGTGCCGTCACGACGATTCACGAAGGGAGAATTTGGGTCGTGACATGTGGTTGGACTCGTAATTGAATGGGTTGTCGGATTTTGTAAATTTTATCGGGTTCCGTGGTGCGGGCTCGGGTTGGTCTTTTGGTCGATTTTGGGCTTTTGATTCAAGATTTGATCCTATTTTGTTGATATCCATGTTTTCACCGTGTTATCAAGTAATTGAGCTGTCAATCATGCAAGATATCATGTTTAGGCATTATGTTGATACTGTTTGGACCCATAGTGGTCGTTTCTTACTGTCATCTCACTGATTTCATTGATATTTCGTACTCAGTCACATTCATGCATTCATACCATATCTTAGTCTCAGATATTATTTATTGATACATTATATCATTGTTGTCGGGCTAGTTTCATGACATTGTGAGCCCG